>WBNP01056155.1:0-13505 GCA_013401095.1 Passerina amoena
TGCTCCTGTCATGTAGGAAACCTTGGCCTCACTGGTGTTACTGATCCCGTCACCAGGCACAGCTGCTCCTCTCTAAAATCCCCAGCATTTTTCCCTTCTTGGCAATTTTGGTTGTTCCTTACCCTCTCCTCCTCACCCACCCATCCCTCCTGCCCCTTCCCTGATTTTTGGCACTTCTCACTCTTCTCACATTCTTATGTCCAGTTTTTTGGGGATTTTTTAAGGCAAATTGTGAATATTTTCTACAGATGATCCTTCACTATTTCTTTTTTTTTTTTTTTTACAGCTTATGGGGCCACTCTCATTGAGCACTGCCTTATAGAAGCTGGATTTTCTGGAGCTGTCAAAATAGATCAACATCTGCAAAATAAAGGTGTAATATTTTAAAGGCTGGGCCACAAACATGGGGATTTTTATGTCTCTGTAGTGTTTTTTTCCCAAAGAGATGAGTGAACCTGCGGTTCTGACCATGTGGTTTTATTTTTTAATGTTTTTAGCTTGGGGACCATCCTTGTTTGCATTAAAACTCTTGATTTGTGCATAAATTGGAGATAAAATGTCAGATTGTTCCTGTAGTCTAAATAATTTTATACTGATACCACCTCACCATGAGGTGAGTTCTGGGTGTTTGGCAAGAAGAATTAACATCCAAGTCTTTATTTGTAGCAAACATTGGGGATTTGGTAAAGTAGCAGCTTTACATTTATTGGGAAATTAAAGATTTGGGTAATAAAATCAGAAAATTTTCCTGCAGTCTTATTTTCCTCATGTGTTTTATATTTGCCATAAATCCAGAGGGTTTTTTCCTTCCTACTGCATTATGGTGCAGTAAAAAAATAACTTCTCTCAGCTTCTGGTTTATGCTTTACCTCTGCAGCTTCAATTTCATAAAGTGGTGATATTTATGGGGTCTTTTTTTCCTCCTGAAACTTGAATAATTAGGTGCTAAAAGCATCTAAATAAATTTTATATCAAAAATTTCCCAGATGTAAACTTAGACTCCTGTTGAAAATGAGCAATAATTGCAGGGATGAAATATTTCTGCTGTTTTCTCTTCAGAAAACCTTGAAAAGGTTCTTGCAGCTCTAGAGAAAGCAGAAGAATACATGGCCCTCACTGACAACTTCAGTGGAAAGGTGGGTCTGGGTGGGTTCTCAGGGATTTGGAATTGCAGAGTTAAACTGGCAAGCAGGGATTCCTCAGGAATTCCCAATTCCTGCTCTTCCCAGCTCTGGATTTTATTCCTGGGTGTCAGGTGCTGATGTGGAATAAAAATTGCTTCTTTCCATGGGCTGGGCAGCAATTAAATCATGCCCAGGCAGATTGTGTGAATCCTGGGAGGTTTGCACTTGGGATTTAGTAGGTTCTGTAATAAATCCTGCACAGAAACTCTGCATTTATGGGATAGTCCTGAGGGCTGGGAGAAGTTCACTTCTTTTTCCAGAAGGAATTGGAGTCAAGCCAGTGGGCCAGGCACAATGTTCCCTGCTGGAATTATTTATTGATATCTAAACCTTTCCACAGACAAATGATATTTTTGTTTTCTTTCAGGGTTATGTTATCCAGAAAAGGGAGAAAAAGCCAAGTCTGGAACCAGATAAACCAGCAGAAGATATCTACACGTAAATATTTGAAGTATTTCTACTAGTCTGCATAACAGAAGTTAGTTTTCAGGTGATAATATCAAATGTGTATTTTACAGATATGAGGAATTTCATCCTTTCTTGTTTTCTCAACATTCAAAATGTCCCTACTTGGAATTTGACTCATTCAATAAGGTACAGTGCGTTTGCTGATGCTGTACTTAAGTGCTTGAATTGATTGCTGCTAAAAAGAGTAATTAAAACATCGTGCAGGGGTTGTTAATGAAAGCAGAGACCTTGGAAGGGATGAATCATTTCATGGATGAATGTTTGATGAGGAAAAGGCCACCCCCAGCAGGGCCTTTGGGCTGCAGCTGGGCAGTGCTGGCTCCTGAGCTCAGATGTGCTGTGAGGGAGGTGGAAGCTCCAGACAGAGAATCCCACATGTTTTGTTCTGCAGAGCTGGAATCTGAGTTGTGCTGGAGTTAACATTTGTGGCAGAAACCACATTTACACTTCTGTTCCTGCTCTGAAAGCCTCAGGCCTCTTATTTGGTGTTTGCTTGGGCATTGTCCTTTCTGCTCCTCGACTCATTAACATCTGGAGTCATTAATTGGCCTCTTGTTCTTGCCCTTGAGCTCCAGAGTTCCCACTCCACACTCCTGCCCTGCTTCCTGCCTCAATTTCTGTCATCTCCCTCACTGATCACAGAACCCCAGAGTGGTTTGGGCTGGAAGGGACTCAGAACCCACCCAGTGCCAGCCCTGCCATGGCAGGGACACTCCCACTGTCCCAGGGTGCTCCAACCCCAATGTCCAACCCGGGGATCCAGGGGCAGCCCCAGCTGCTCTGGCAATTCCAGCCCAGCCAGGAATTCCCAGTTCCCAATCTCCCATCCATCCCTGCCCTCTGGCACTGGGAGCCATTCCCTGGCTCCTGTCCCTGTGTCCTTGTCCCCAGTCCCTCTGATGATCTGAACAGCCCCAAACCTTCCTCACCTTGTTCTTTAAGCACAGCTGGAACAGCTGGAGCTGTTCTTTGGCACTCTGGGTCTTTGTGCTTGTTCAACTGACCAGTGAAGCAGCAGGGATTCAGAGCAGTCAGATCTGGCTTTGCAGCCATTTAATCTGAACCAAATCTTCTTTTCCATAATTTCTTAGCAAAGAAGGTGAGCCATTGCTTGGCTGCTTTTTCCTTCTGTGTTTGCAGTGAGACTCAGCCCAGAGTGTCCTGCTGGACTCATTTAATGGGAAGGGAAATGGGGAAAGCTCCTGGAGGTTGTCTCAGCCTCTGTCACCTCTTTTAGTGCTTTGCAGCCCCTTCTCTGCAGGGCCCCTCCTGTGCCTGCCCTGAGTCAGGCCAGCCTGGGGGTTCTCCAGCCTCACTCTCTCCTGCAGGCAACTGATGAGTTCTACTCCAAGCTGGAGGGGCAGAAGATTGACCTGAAGGCCTTGCAGCAGGTGAGTCCTGATCCAGGCTGGGCAGCTGGGGTGGCTTCACATCTCCAGGGGCTTCTCTTGCTTCCTGCAGTGATCACCTGATGCCATTTGGCAAAGGCATCAGATAATCACTGCAAGATTAAATATAAATATAAATACAACCATAACATACATAGAAATATAAATATATTTTTAATATAAAATCTTTTTATTTCTATTTTTTGACATCTTGTATTTAAAAGGAAAAACAAGCATTGAAGAAACTTGAAAATGTCCGTAGGGACCATGAGCACAGACTGGAAGCTCTCCAGCAGGCTCAGGTAAGGCAGATTTTGGGTTTTAATTTAAAAAGTGCATAATCACACCACCAGGGCATGGTTTGGTTGGGAGGGGACTTCAGTCCCACCCAGCTCCAGGGGCAGGGACGCCTTCCACTACCCCAGAGCTTGGCAGCACTGGGGTTGGATCTTCTCCCGTGCCACCGCTTCAACCCTTCCTTGCATTTCTTCACCACTGCTTCCATTTTTCCAACACCTCCTGCTGAGCTGTTTGGCTGCCCTGCTCCAAGTTCCTCCTTTCCCAAGGAAGCTGACCAGCTGAAGGGGGAGCTGATAGAGATGAACCTGGCGGTGGTGGACAGGGCCATCCAGGTGGTGCGCAGCGCCCTGGCCAACCAGATCGACTGGAGCGAGATCGGCGCCATCGTCAAGGAGGCCCAGGCCCAGGGCGACCCCGTGGCCACGGCAATCAAAGAGTTAAAGCTGCAGACAAACCACATCACCATGCTGCTGAGGTGAGTGCACTGCAGCAGGAGCTCAGAGATTTTAAAATACCCCAGAATAGGTTTTTTATACCCAGGAGTTTTGGTATAAAAGCTGGGACGTGGCAGAGTGAATCTGTGAATTTTTGGTTACCTCGCTTTCAGAAGTGGCAGTTTATAGAATAAACTTGTTTTCAGTCAGTTCCTTGGATTAGAAAAATTGGGCTCTTTATCTTCTGCTTTTGTTTTCTTTTTCCCCCCAAATTTGGCTGACTCCAGGACAAAAAAAGGGTTGGCACAAGAAGCTTCCTGTGTCTCCAATTGTGAATGGTTTAGAGGCTCCTTGGGCCATTTCTAAACCTCTGAGAAAGTTAAATTAAGAGCACATTGCACCAAGGATTAAAAATTAACCAGCTGTCTTATCTTAATCTTAATCTTATGATCTGATGTGTTTTTAGGAACCCCTATGTGTTATCTGAAGAGGAAGAGGAGGAGGAGGATGCTGATGTAGAGAAGGAAGAAACAGAAGAACCAAAAGGAAAAAAGAAAAAGAATAAAACCAAACAGTTGAAGAAACCTCAGAAAAACAAACCCTTATTGATTGATGTTGATCTCAATTTGTCTGCCTATGCCAATGCCAAAAAGTAAGATTTTTCAGTAAAAAAATCTTTGGTTTTTGAAGGAGAAATTTCTCTGGGTGTGCAGGAGGAAGGGTTTTGGGATATCTTGTTAAAAATAAGAGTTAAAAATTGAAACAGCAGCTTGTCCTGAGCTCTGGGATGGGAATTCCCTGGTGCAGAGCAGCTGCTCTGTGGCTCACATTGATTGAATTTTCCAGTTCTGCCTATGGAACAAAAGGCAGAGGCCTGGGATGAGGAGGATGAGGATGAAGGAGTGGATCTGCTGGGATTTCAGAGCACACACTTGTCTTTCACAGGTACTATGATCACAAAAGACACGCAGCCAAGAAAACCCAGAAGACAGTGGAAGCTGCAGAAAAGGTATTGTGTTCTCTTGGAGTTTAGAAGATATTTAAAAGGAAAATCCCTGCCACTGCTCAGTGGGAAATGCTGAGCTGATCTGAGCAGCCCTAACAAAACATGAAAGGCAAAATCAATCACCCAGAGTTGTTTTATTCTTGTCATTTGGAGCTCATGGAGGAATGCAGATCCCTGATGGATCCTCCTTTTCCACCAGTAACATTGGGAATGCTCAGAGCAGGTGGAGGCACTGACAGACCAGGAAAGAGAGGAAAATCAGTGAAAATCCTTCCATTCCAATCCTCCCTGATCATTTCAGGGAGCAGCTCTCCAGGGTGGAGTTGGAGCAGGGCTGGGTGGAGCCTGCACTGTGATCAAGTCCAGGCCATTTCCTCCCAACTTTCCCAGTGTTCATTGGGGAATTCTGTGATTCCTGCTGGATGCTGATGGTGCTTTCTGTCCAAACAGGCTTTTAAATCAGCTGAGAAGAAGACAAAGCAAACCCTGAGGGAAGTTCAGACTGTCACCACCATCCAGAAGGCCAGAAAGGTCTATTGGCAAGTACAGCTCCATTGTCCTTCTCCCACGTGTCAGGATGGTTTAGGAGTCGAGCTCTTTGGGATTTCTGAGCTCTGCACTTTGCATGGAGTCTCCTTAAAAAGTCAGAGGATCCCAGAATGGTTCCAGGGACAGCAGCCCAGAGCAGCTGTGGCTGCCACCTCCCTGGAAGTGTCCAAGGCCAGGCTGGATGGGGCTTGGAGCAGCCTGGGACAGTGGGAGGTGTGGTCCAGGGGGACTGGATCATCTTCAAGGTCCCTTCCAAACCAGACCCTTCTGAGCTTCTGTGCTTTAAAAAGCAACAAAAAATGAAACAAAACCTCAAAGCTTTTAATTATTAAAATAAAAATAAATAGGAGGACTGTGCTTCTTGTTCCATCTCCAAATCTCCCTGCCAGTGATGCTGTAGTTGTCCCATGCCTTGTTTTTATGTCCCAGGCCTGTGGACGGAATTAAAAATATTTTCAGTCTCATAAATTGTAGGTGCTGAGGTGGATATTCTGAGTTTGGTATCAAAACCCACCTGTGCAATGTCCTGTTAGTTCCAGGTGTTACTGACACTGTGGATTTGCTGGAATTTGGCAGGTTTGAGAAGTTCCTGTGGTTCATCAGCTCTGAGAATTACCTGGTGATTGCTGGCAGGGATCAGCAGCAGAACGAGCTGATCGTGAAGCGCTACCTCAAACCAGGTGAGCCCAGGGAGGCCACGTGGGGCTCCCTCCTCTTTCCCACTTCTGTCAGTGTCCAGGAGTGACAGGGGAAGGTCCCTCTGCTTTGTCCTTGAGCTGGGCCTTGGATCCAAGGGAATTTTGGTGGTGGGAGTTCCTCTGGTGCCACGGGGTGAGAGCAGCTTGGGTGGGCTCCCCTCAGGAGCAGAGGAGCTGATTCTGCCTGGGACAGGGATGGACTGAAAGGCTTCTGTGGGGTGGTGTTCACAGAGCTGGGAAACACAAAATTTACCATTTTTACATTCCTAAAACCATAAAGGAAAGGAGCTCTCAAATCTGCTGTGTGGTGGTGTTCACAGGGGTCCCAGGGCGAGGGAAGAGATGAGAATCTTGACTCCATGTTTCAGAAGGCTGATTTATTATTTAATGATATATATTATATTAAAAGAAAATTACATATTAAAACTATACTAAAAGAATAGAAGAAAGGATTCATCAGAAGGCTTGCAAGGAATAGAAAGGAATGATAACAAAATCTTGTGACTGACTAGAGAGTCTGAGCCAGCTGACTGTGATTGGCCATGAATTAGAAACAACCCCATGAGGCCAATCCCAGATGCACCTGTTGCATCCCACAGCAGCAGATAACCATTGGTTTTGTTTTCCTCTGAGGCTTCCCAGCTTCTCAGGAGAAAAATCCTGGCAAAGGGATTTTTCAGGAAATATCATGGCTACACTTCTGTGTCGCCACCCTGCCCCTTGCAGCCAGCCCAGGCATTTCCATGTGACATTAGAGATTCCCTGGCTGCAGGGGTGTGTGGCTCTGAGGGGAGTCTCTGTTTGCCAGGGGACATCTACGTGCACGCGGATCTGCACGGAGCCACCAGCTGCGTCATCAAGAACCCCTCAGGTACCTGTGCAGCCCTGGGCAGCGGAGCTGGCAGCGCCTTCCCTTGGCATGGGGATCAGTCCTTGCTGGGAGGCTGCCAGGCTGGCTCAGGACAGGGTCTGAAGGCTCTGGGTGTTGCAGGTGAGCCCATCCCGCCGCGCACGCTGACGGAGGCGGGCACCATGGCCCTGTGCTACAGCGCTGCCTGGGACGCCCGCGTGGTCACCAGCGCCTGGTGGGTGTCCCACAGCCAGGTGAGCACTGCAGGCACACAGCCCAGGGGGCTGGGAGGGGACCCCAGACACGAGCCCATGGCTGGGGGTCAAACTTCTGTGTGAGGGTGTGGGGATCACACCAAAGGTGTGGTGGTTTGTTCATGCCTCAGGTTGAGCTTTTGTATTTTTTACATTCTATGCTACTTTAGTGTGAGGGTCTGGGCTCCATATCCGGGCATGGTTCTGATCATGTCCAGTTCTGAGCTCTGTGCACAGAGCAGGGAGACAAAACAATTCCTGCTCCAGCTGGGCACCAAGGACAAATGACCCAAATCTCAGCCCCAGAGCACAAACCCCGTGGGCTGCAGAGAGAAAAACAAGCAGGGTGGGACTGCAGGGGCTAAAGCTGGGATGGGACAATGAACTGCAAGGTGCAAATGGAGCAGAACTGATCCCAGGGACAGAGCCCGTGCCCGGCCGTGCATTTTGGGGCCATTTTGGTTCATCTTGGGTGCAGCCCTGGCTGGGCTCTGGTGCTGCCCAAGGTGGATCCATGGAGGAGATGCTTGGAATAAATCCCTGCTTTATTCTGGAACTCCACCCAGCCTCTGCTCCAGGGCAGCCTGCTCAAGGCAGCATTATTCCCTGAATGCTCCTGAGTAGATCCTGGGTTTATTTCCTGAGTTACTCACCCAGGACTCCTAAAACTCAGTGCTGGTAGGGTGTGATTGGATTGAAACATCCCTTAGGAAAATTCCCTGCAAAGGAGAGGAAGAACTCATTGGATATGGAGTCCTGCAGAGCTGTTCCCAGGAGTTCAGCTCCTGTTGAGCCAGTCTTTCTCTTGGTGCTGTTGTCACCTGATGTTTGCCTTCTGTCACAGAGATTTTTTACAGTTTTTGTGGTTTTCTTTCAGGTTTCTAAAACTGCCCCCACAGGAGAATATCTCACTACTGGCAGCTTCATGATCCGAGGTGAGGCACAGGGGAGCAGTGGCAGTGGATGTTGTTTTGTTTTCCCAAAGGTGCTGGGCTGTCCTGCAGGGGCAGCAGATCCCACTGTTCTCCTAGAAATCTGTTGGGGATGGCTCAGTCTGAATATCAGGCAGCTGCAGCAGCAGTTTGAGCTGAGCCCTGGGCAGAAGTTCATTAACTCAGCTGCTTTTGAGCTCTCCTCTTCTCATCCCAGAGATAAAAAAGCCCCAGTGTAATTTTTTGGTAGCCTAAAGCCTCTAATAAAAATGAATTTTGGAAGTACGTCCTGCAGCATGGCTGCTAAACCTCCTCATGAGACTCTCCCTTTGTTTTTCAGGGAAAAAGAATTTCCTTCCACCTTCCTATCTGATGATGGGCTTCAGCTTCTTGTTTAAGGTACAGCTTTTCCCATGCAGCTCCTGCTGGCTTTTGTAATTTGCTTTGAGCTGCAGGAGGTTTATTTTCTGCATCTTGCTTATCAGTGTATTCCCAATTACTTCTTTTCCCACTGGGAAAAATCCCATAAAGAGCTTCTTGCTGATAATGGCTCTGGGCTGAGATGGAAATGGAAGCAGTGTGCTCTGTCTGCATTCCAGACAGACTCTGATTCCTGCCCCTGCCAGGGCTGCTCTCCCAGCTCTGTTTGGAATCTGAACATTTCTGGGTGCCACCCTAACTTGTGGGCTTGGCACACTTGGGTCTGGTTTCATTTTCTTGCCTTTTGATGGCAGGAAGTGTTGAAAAGGGAAGGAAAGCTGAGGGAGGTGTTGTGTGAGCATTGCCAGGCCCGACCCAGAGGCTCCTGGTTTGCAGGTGGATGAGAGCTGCGTGTGGAGGCACCGCGAGGAGAGGAAGGGCAAGGTCCAGGAGGAGGAGCTGGACACGGTTTCCAGCAGTGCCAGTGAGCTGGTGGCTGAGGAGGTGGAGCTCTTAGGTACAGGGGGACACTGGGGGGCTCTGGGGGCTGCTGGGGGTCCCTCAGGGTGAGGAGGTGGAGCTCTTCAGGACAGAGGGACACTGCGGGGCTGCTGGGGGGTCCCTCAGGATCTGGGGGATCCCAGAGTTTGGGTCACTGATGGGACAAAGGGGAATGGCCTCACACTGACACACATCAGGGATGGATGGGATATTGGGAAGGAATTCCTGGCTGGGAGGGTGGGCAGGCCCTGGCACAGGGTGCCCAGAGCAGCTGTGGCTGCCCCTGGATCCCTGGCAGTGCCCCACGCCAGGCTGGACAGGGCTTGGAGCAGCCTGGGACAGTGGGAGGTGTGGGTGGCACTGGATGGGCTTTAATGTCCCTTCCAACCCAAACCATCCTGGGATGATGGATCAGTTTGGTGTTCCTGTGTTTTCCTGCCCTGGGGGCCCCAGATGGAGGAGACAGCAGCAGTGAGGAGGAAAAAGCTGAGGCAGCTCCAGAGGATGTGGAAGCTCCAGAGGATGTGGAAGCTCCAGAGGGTGAGGAAGCTCCAGAGGCTGAGGAAGCTCCAGAGGATGTGGAAGCTCCAGAGGCTGAGGAAGCTCCAGAGGATGTGGAAGCTCCAGAGGGTGAGGAAGCTCCAGAGGCTGAGGAAGCTCCAGAGGCTGAGGAAGCTCCAGAGGGTGAGGAAGCTCCAGAGGGTGAGGAAGCTCCAGAGGAAGTGGAAGGCACAGCTGGGAGCACCCATGAGGAGGGCAGTGCTGAGCAGGGAGGAGGGAACACTCCTGCTCCAGAGGCTGACTCCGAGGAGGACGATGGAGACTCTGAGGAGGAGCATCCAGAGCCCAGGAGGGAAGTGAAGGAGGAAGAGGTGAATTATCCAGACACCACCATCGACCTGTCACACCTTCAGCCCCAGAGGTGAGAGAAGTAGCAGCTGGGGCACCTGAGGGTCTCCTAAAACACTGCCAGGACAAGGCTGGGATGTGTTGCCATCCCTTCCTTCCATGCTCAGCAGTGGGAATGCTGAGAAGCTGAGCCCTGAGCTGCCGGTGCTCTCCTGAGGCTGAGGGATGAGCTCAGCTCCCTGCAGTCCCTGGGACTCCTTGGAGGGTGCAGAGCAGGGATTGGGTGGGTGCTCTTGGGAAGCTGCACACTGGGGCTCCCTTGATGTGTTTGGTGTTTGTGTGTGTGAGAGAGGGGCTGGCAGAGAGCCAAGATTGTTTTCTAAAGTGGATCCCAGTGTTCCTGCCTTTTCCAGTCACCAAAGCTGGGGTTGCCAAGCTCTGGAAAGCTGAAGGTTAGAGCCAGGCTGCTGGTCTGGGCTGTGCTTGGTGTGCCCATGGTAAGCTGCCCTACATCTGCTGATGAGCTCCTTTTGCATCTCCCCACAGATCCCTGCAGAAAATCATCCCCAAAGAGGAAGAGCCCAGCTTGGTAAGGTCCCAGCTGCCGTGGGTGGCCCAGAGCAGTGGGAGCTGCTGGGCAGGATCTGCCCTAAACTGCCTTTGCCTCCTCAGGGTGACAGCAGGGCCCAGGGCCGGAGGCATCTCTCTGCCAAGGAGAGGAGGTGAGAGCCAGTGGCTGTTCCAGGGAATCCCAGCACGGTTTGGGTGGAAGGGACCTTAAATCCCATCCCATCCCATCCCTGCCATGGCAGGGACACCTTCCACCATATCCCAGGGTGCTCCAAGCCCTGTCCAGCCTGGCCTTGGGCACTGCCCGGGATGCAGGGGCAGCCACAGCTGCTCTGGGTAAATGATTCTTCCCCATCCCCTCCCCTTGTCCTGGGCACATCTGGACCCACTCCAGTCCCTGCCCATTGTCCATCCTGCATTTCCAGGGGAGGTGCTGCTCCTTTGGCAGTGCTGCCTGGGAACAGTGTTACTCATGGACTGCAGAGGGTTTTCTGATGAGGGGCTGTTGGCAGTGTTGCTCTGGGTCCCTGTGGCAGGGAAGCAGCCTGGGAATGCTGTCAGGAGAGAGCAGCTTCTCTCACCACAACAAATGAGGGTGTTGGGATTGTGCTCCTTAGGGAAATGAAGAAAAAGAAGCAGCAGAACAACTCGGAGAGCTCGGAGCTGTCTGAAGAGAAGCAGAAGGAGGCAGAGACAGAGACCCAACCTGTGGCTGCTCCCAACTGCCCCAAGGCAGCTCCAGCCCCTCAGCCCATCAAGAGGGGCCAGAAGGTGGGCAGGGACCAGGGGCCATGGGAACAGGGACAGCAATGCCAGATGTCCCAGCCACCCACAGCTGCCTGGTGGTGCTTTGAGGGGTCTCATGCTGGTGCTGGGGGTGAGCACAGAGCTCACTGGAACCAGTCCCTTGCTTACTGGTGACCTGCTCTGAAAGGTTGGGATATTGGGAAGGAAGGAGCATCTGTGGTTGCAACCCTCTGCTAAGATTTGTCATTTCTGAAGCTGTTGGTGTTTCCTCCTGCAGAGTAAAATGAAGAAGATGAAGGAGAAGTACAGGGACCAGGACGAGGAGGACAGGGAGCTCATCATGAAGCTGCTGGGGGTGAGGGGGGAGCTCTGCCTTCCCTGGGGTGTGGGGGCTCTGCTCACCAGCCCTGACCAGCTGTGTCACCACAGTCTGCAGGCTCCAACAGGGAGGACAAAGGGAAAAAAGGGAAGAAGGGGAAGACAAAAGAAGAGGCAGCAAAGAAGCAACAGCAGAAACCCAAACCCCAGCGTCGTGCAGCAGGAGGGGGCAAGGAGACCCTGCCAGCAGGAATTGTGCTGCACGAGGCACAGGAGCCAGGCCTGGATGAGCTGCAGGAGGACAAGGTGAGGAATGGGAGGGGAAATGGGATGGTGGAGCAGGAGGATGGGAAGGTGAGGAACAGAGTGAGAAAGTGAGCAGCTCTCTGCTCTCCTCACCTGCCCATGTGTCTGTCCTGGCTCTGTGCAGCTCTCCCACCCGGGAGGCTGAGCAGCTCCCCCTGGATTCTGGGCACTGTGGAGAGCTCTGTGTCTGCTGCCAGGGCTCAGGGAGCCCACTGGATTCCCAGAGCAGCCCAAAGCCCTGCAGCACTCCCTGTGCTCATCCCGTTGCCAGCACAGGCAGATCTGGGGCTCGGAGCCATGGGAAGCAGTCCCGCGGCTCGGCTCACCCAGCAGCTCCCCCTGAGCCGGGTGTGCCCCAGCTCCCAGCCCTGCTGCTGTGGGATTTGCTATCTCTGAGCCCCATCTCCCCTCCCAGCTCGGCGTGTGCCAGGCAAATGAGAGGTTGGAAAGAAACCTCCGCCCTCCCACCCACGGCAATGCTGCTCTCGCCTTGGTTGTGGAACCAGCTCAGTTCTCTTTGCAGGGACAATGGGGATTTCTGGGGCTGTTGATTAAAGAATTTCCTGGGGACAGGGGAGGCAGGAGCTGCTCTGTGGTTTCTGCAGGCCTGATGTGTTCTCTGTTTGTGTGCAGGACGAGCAGGACCAGGAGCAGCCAGGACTGGAGGTAAGTGCTCAGTTCTGTAAGGGCTGAGGTGGGGCTGTGCTCCTGCTGGGACTGGGACACGGGGGAGCCCTCCAGGACTGTTTAAACCCACTTTAATTGTATTTTAAAAATTAATCTCCTTAAAATGAACCTCCATGCCTGCCCTGCTCATCTCCACATCCTCCATAAACCCAGAGCTGGCTCCATGGATGTTTGCCCTTGGTTTTTGCCTTGGTGGCTCTGGGCTGGAGAATCACACAGTGAGCAGTGCAGGTTCTCCTTTAGTTTGAAATTTATTTACATATCAAATTGCTTCAAACTTTTCTGTAATTACTTTTATGTAATTACAGGCTGTGGGTGTTGCCCAGGGCTGGGAATAAGTCAATTCCTCTGAATTCCTTAGTGGAGAAGGATAACAGTGTCTGCTGGGGGAGCTTTGGGTGACCCTTGGCCCAAAACCAAGATCCAGCCAAGGATGTGATTTTAGTGATGAAACAGATCAGTCACAGATCCTGGCTTGGGAATTCCACACCAGTTCCATCTCATGGAGCCATGGAATGGTTTGGCTTGGAAGGGCCCCTCAAGGCCACCTGTCCCCAGCCCTGCCCCGTGGCTGCAGGAGGGCTGAGCACAGGTCCCAGTGGAGCTCTCTGTGTCCCAGGAGAGCGAGGCCCTGCTGGACTCCCTGACAGGGCAGCCCCACCCCGAGGACATCCTGCTCTTTGCTGTCCCCATCTGTGCTCCCTACACAGCCATGACCAACTACAAGTGAGTGGCAGCCCCTTCCTGGGAGGGCACGTGCTGAGTTTTTGTTTTACTGACAGAGCCCTTTCCTTTGGGCAGGTACAAAGTCAAGCTCACTCCGGGCACCCAGAAGAAGGGCAAAGGTACGGTGGGAGAGCCCTGAGTCCCCTCCTGTGCTCTGCCTGCTGCAGGCACGGTGGTTTCCAGGCTGTTTCACTCTTCCCTGGGTTTTTCCAGCTGCCAAGATTGCCTTGCACAATTTCATGCAGTCCAGAGAGGCCAGTGCCCGAGAGAAGGATCTGTTCCGCAGCGTCAAGGTGAGCCTGGCCCTGCAGGGGCTCC
>WBNP01056173.1:0-13803 GCA_013401095.1 Passerina amoena
AATAAACTGAACCGGGGGGAGGGAGACTGCGGGGGCGCACCGCAACAGCGGGGAACATAATGTTTAAACCCTTAGGGGACTACAGGGGAGGAGAAGAACTTAAACAAACCAATTGGGTTTTGAAGGATATAAAATTGATAGGGAAGTTTCTAGAGAAAGGGACAGGCTTGGGGAGGAGGAACAGGGAACAAAAGGGCAGGTCTTTGGGGAGATGGACAACTAGGGCAAAAACTAACAACACGGGGTAAAGGAACAATCCATTAATAACCACAGCACAAAAGAGGAAGTATTATAAAACTGACTACTAGAACTGCATTACAATCAAATACACACACTGCAACAGCGTCTCTGGCTGGTTTTTCTTTGAAACCAGAAGAGGTGCCAACCAAAACATTTGCAAACTTAAGAGTTAACTGGCTGCGGTTTTGATTTCCTTCTCAAATATATCACCAAGGCACTACCAGCTTCTCTAATTGGCTTAGCAGCATGTCTGTTCTTAGTGCCAAGCAGGGATTCACTTTGCCAGGCATGGAGGAAGCTTCTAGGAGCTTTTCACAAACGATCACTTCTGTAGCTGGCTTCTTCCTTCCCCGCCAAAAACCAAGCCATGCAAAACCAACACCTTAACTAATCCGTAGTACTTAGTACGCATCCAATAACGATACTTTACATTTTTTACCCAATGCACTGAAAAGAAATGGATCAATAATATTGATCAAAATAGTTTCTGTTCAATAGAAATATTGTGTCATGCAACGCTGGTTTACAGAAATATTTTTTGTACAATCAACAGAAGCTTTTTTCACCTCTAAAGAAATATTTCGTGATGGTTTGGATCAGAAGATCCAGTATTGCCATCCTGAGATTTTTGTTTTGAAGGCCATAAGCTGTGCTCAGTGCTTTGGGTGTATTCTTTGTTGTGCCTTGCATATATTTTGGATAGAAAGCCAGTATAGATGATGTCCTTGCTGCAGTAGCCATGCTAAATAAGGCAGAGTGTCTGGCTGATGTACTGGGGCTGTAGACTATCCACTGGTGGCCCAGGGCGGTGAGGATCTCTAAAGGAATATAATATTGGCTATGCTCTGGGAGTTTTACAGACAGAAAGATCCTCATAGCTCTAATGATTTGTCTCCTGGAGTTCTGAAGAATATGCTGTAAAGAAGAAGGCTGCTGTCTTTCCCAACAATCTTCCATGCATTTGTCATGATCCGTCCCAGTTTGGCAGATGACGTGATTGATTTTTTCAGTGCAAAATAACTGACAAAGGCACAGGGGATTTGCAGTGATGAAACAAAGGTAGGTATATTGAAATAGCCACAGCGGTGTTGCGTTAGTGAGGGGTCCAAGGAAGAAGAAGGAATAGGTAAGGAAAAGGGGAGGAAGGGAGGGAGCGGGTTATAGCTACCGAAACGTGAGCTTCCTTCGAGGGTCCAGCTGTCGAAACTTCACCAGTCCACGTCCGGGGAGATCTCAAAATTTACGGCGAACCGGGACTACAGTTATACGGTTCTTCGTTGGGGGGAAGGAGAACCAAAACAATGGTCTCCAGGGAGGGGGAGAGAACAGAAAATGGGGGTACACAGTGTACAAGCCAAGCAACAGGCTAGAACCATTGTTTTCATGGCCCAGTGATCGCAGGCACATTTGCTTTTCCCCCTTCCAACTACACACCCCCCAAGGGGGGGGGGAAGTTCAGTCCCAGTCCTTGGCAGACGATGTCAGGGGGGTCTTCTTGCACGGGGGTTTCTTGTCTTGGTTCCATGATGAAGAGGCTTACATCTCTGTCCGTCACGATGGTGGAAGGCAGGCGAGGGGGGTCTTCTTCTTGGAGGAGGGGCTGTCCCAGAGCTCAGACCAGCCAGGCGAGAAGATAAGGAGGAAGGCGAAATCCAGATCCATTGTTCAGGGAGGGCAGAATGCCTCCTTCAAGTTCAGCATGGTGTGTTCTGCAAACAACACTTGTAGAAACAGTAAGCTAAGGAGTGCAAGGCCTTCCCCTCCCCACTGGTTCAACAGCTTTAACTCTTCAGTGGTCTCATGACAATTGTGAGGCAAAAATGAAAGATATTTCGGACAGATTCTCACAGCATTCAAGAGGATCATTTAACTTCTTGTCTGAGAATGAAAGAAATTCTAGTAGTAGTTAGTTCTTTTTCTCTGTCTGTGCATCACTGATTGAGTTTGTGAAGGTTACATTTTATTTCTTTTTTCTTTAAATATTACATTGTAAGGTGTTCCAAATTCCCAAATTCTACTTCACTTTACTTTGTAGGCCAGACTGGTTCATCTTCTCTCTGCTGTATTATTGCAGACCATATGTGAATGGATTTTTTTTGCATTTTGAATGTTCTTAGATTTAAACTGTATGAACAGAACACTTTATTTATCATTATTTTACCAGTTTGCAAGGAAATACAGAATTTTGAAGACAATGACGCAACTCCGCTTGTGGTTTTCAATGGAAGAGAAGAATTACAATGTCCTACATTCACAGTATTGTTTACAGAAATATTGCAGCTAGTTTCCAGCAACTTAGGTCAGGTTCTGGAAGCAGGCATCCATGATAGTATAGAAGTCTAAAAAGTTTCAGTTTGGTGGCTTTTCTTGAAAAATAGCTAATATGTCTCAGTGTTGTGCTGAATCTTGTTGTACAAACTCTTCTTTTGACGTCTGAACTCCTTGCTGGACTTCTGTATCTCAGAATCAGCTACAGTAAACCTGTAAGAATTTGGTTCTAATCTATAAAAGCAAGAAAAGATTGCCATATTAATACAAGATAAAGAATATGTTAAGAAAGCAGTTAATGGCATGGGTTTTTTCTTAGAAATTGGAGTAGATATTTAGTTGTTTGATGGGGGTTTTTTTTGCTGCTCAATAGAATTTTAGAAGTGGTGGGGTAAGAAAGTGTGGATTTGTACAGGTTTGCCTTAAAATAAGAATTACAGGGGAAACTGTTGAAAATAATTAATCCAGAACTCTATGCCTTTCATACAGAGATTCAGAAGTGAAAAGCAAGAGGAGAGAGTGCAGGCAAGATGATTGAATAGAATGAATTCAAAATAGCTTTCTTTTCTCTCTGAATTACAGCTCTAAACCTCAGGGTATTAATAGGAAATGCATCACAATCTCTAAGATTTAAAAATGAATGATCAAGTTTTATATCCAGTAAAGTGTAAAGCTTCACATTTTAATCTGATTTGCATTTTGGTGAAAGCCTGGAATCTTTTGCAATTAACCAGATAACAAGGGATTTAGAACAGTAAGTATGCAAGTAATCTTTTGGACCCTTCATCCCCCTTCTTATGACAATGAATACATTTATTATGCTCCTATTTTTATTCCATCAGGGGATTTGATCATGCAAATGTCTAGTCATTCTTTTCTTGTTTTCAACCACTCAAAGAGCATTAATCAAAACTATTCAGAAGTTCTTGATCTGCAACAGTGGCAAGCACTAGACTGGTAAGAGTCAGTGGGCATCAGCAGATCCCCTATGACAGCACATGGCAGGCTGTTCTGGCAGGACTGATGTTTGAGGGCCTCAAATTCTGTAAAATACAGCATTTGAGGGATAGGAAAAATGGAAACAGATTCTGAACTTTCAACCCAACACATGAACAAGTAATAAGGCAGGTAATTTTCTGTGGAAATTTCTTTAGCCCCAGTGTTGTGGATGATGATTACTCTTCCTACCTCCTTTGGCCAGCTACCAGCGCAGACACGTTACTCCGCTTATGGACAGAAAACCAGAAGTAGTGATTTTTGACCAAAGCACCTATTTTTGTCCTTAGAGTGGTTTTTGCTCCAAAATGTTTCAAGGCAGATAGGGAAACAATTCCATTTTCAAGAGTATGTTGAGAAGACAAGGTTGAAAGTTAAAAACCATGGGTTCTGTTTCTATATATGTTACTGATTGTGACTATTATCTTAGTCATGTAATTATATATATATATATTCATATATATATATATATATGTATATATATATATATATATTTGGTAGGGGTTTTTTTTTTTTTTTTTTTTTTTTTTTTTTTTTTTTTTTTTCTTTTTTTTTTTTCTTTTTTTTTTTTTTTTTTAATGCATCCTTGAGATAAAAGGCCAAAAGTACAGAAAAGTACTGTACGGTTAAAATACTTTTGAGATGCCTCATGCTGAAAAACTTGTAGCTACTCCTGATGCCCATTGGCCAATTCCTGCTTAATTTCTGAGAAGCTATAAAATTCACATCTGTATTTTAGTTCTAACTATCTGTTGTTATGGTGGAGATGCAAATTAAGAACAACCATTTTTGAATCTGTAGGGATGTATTCACCATTTTGTAGCTGCCTTTTTAGTTTCTGAGCCACTAATGAAAAAAAGGAGAAGTATCTGTTGGGAATCCATAAAAGTCAGGGGGTTTTAGAAATGTGGAAAAAGCAGGCCTTAAGTAGAAGTTATGGGAACAGATGCTAAAGTAGCTAAAAAGATTTCTAGGCTGTAATGCAGACGTGAGAAATATCACAGTAGACTTGTGTTAGTCAGCCTTCTAAGTTGCAACAAGTTTATTTAATGCATATTTTAGAAGGTTAATTATGAATAAGGCTCTGTGCTTAAGCTTTCATGAACAAGCTATTGTTTGGAAAGTAGGCCGTCATTGTTTTAACCAAAATTACGTATGCTTTAGATTATTGGATAGAATTATTGTCAATATGTCTTTTCTCTATGTGATTGGCTGAAACCTGCTCTGAGACTGTCTTATGCTATGTTGTAATGTTAAGTTTCCTTTGCATTCTGTTGAAACAGTGAGATGGTCACATCTTTTGTCTCCATTGTAAAAACAATGTTATGAGACTGATGTGAAAAAATAAACCTCTCAAGATGCTGAGTCCAGAGGCCCCGTCCTGTTTGTGCCTTGTAAATAAACTGCCCAACGCATCAAATGGTCTTATTGCCATATTAGCAGTATCTACACTGTTTTCAACCTGTAGACCATCCACTACTGTCCATGTACTCAGATTCAAAGCCAAACAATCCTGTCTGACCTCATTGGGAGAAATTATTTGCATTCAAAATACTAGACTAGTATTTGACTTCCACCAGAAGAGTCCATTGGGCAGCTTCTATCATCTGCATTTCAATATTTAATCCTCCTCTATGTTTACTGTGCAAAGCTCTTTCAGAATGATGGTGTGCCCACTGTCTCACCAGCTGTGATGTTTACATGGAGTCTCCCATGGAAAGGAGCTGTAAAAAAGGCAAGCCAGGGCAGTGATTTCTGTTGCTTACTTGCAATATGCACAAATCAAAGCTATTTAGCCTAATTCAAGGCTGAAAAAGAACATGTCTTCAAAGGATTCAAAAAAATCATCATTCAATACTGCAGTTCAGTATTCAGGACAAGAGCACATCCCAGAGGCTGAGAGAATTGGGGCTGTTTAGCCTGGTGAAGAGAAGGTTGCATGGAGACCTCACAACACCTTCCGGTATCTGAAGGGGAGCAGGAGAGGGACTCTTCATTAGGAACTATGGAGATAGGAAATGGGCAATGGCTTCAAAGTGAAAGAGGGCAGGTTGATATTAGATGCTAGGAAGAAATCCTTCCTTGTGAGGGTGGTGAGGCACTGGCACAGCTTGCCCAGAGAAGTTATGGACACCCCAGCCTGGTGTTCAAGGCCAGGCTGGATGGGGCTCTGAGCAACCTGGGCAAGTAAAAGGTGTCCCTGCCCATGTCAGAGGGTTGGAACTAGATGGCCTTTAAGGTCTTTTTAAACCCCGACTGTTCTATGATCCTGTGATTCTGCTGTGGTAGCGTTCAGGATGGAGCGTGTTCTGCATGTTGGCCATTTCCAATACACCATTGGTTCCAGGTGCCATACACTGGCTTGCTCCCTGAAAATTCTGTCAGAATGAAGAACATCTCTCCATCTCTCTATATATTATACACATAATAAATTAACAAAAGGGTTTGCACATTTGTCTACTACATTGTTGATGAGATTGCTGTGAAGTTTCATTTGGCTTTCTTGTTTGCTCATGAGGCCGATGGTCTTTGTGTCAGCTGCCTCAAAGGCAGCATTTGCCTCCTCCCTCCTCCCTCCTCCCTCCTCCCTCCTCCCTCCTCCCTCTTTCAATTTCTTTCCATTGACAATTTAATGTCGTTTTCCCTTTCATACCTGAAAACCCCTGCATGCTTCTGGGTTTTCTCCCTTTTCATACAGATTTTCTTCCACCCTTGACAATCCATACTTTTCATACCATAAGGGCATGGTTGCAGGCATAAAAGACTTTGATTTCTTATTATATCGATGAGAATTTAATTATTAGCTTCATGCCTTTTCATAGAAACAGTAGGGAATTGATAGCTTGTTCCCTGAAGTACATTAGGAAGAGAATGAAATATTCTCTTGAATCATGTGGAGTGGAAAAGTTGCTATCTATTTTCTTCCAAGAACTACCCCAAAAGATGCAGGGCATGATGAAGCCTGGCTAGATGAGTTTCCCTTCTAATGGAAGGAAACTACCATGCCAATGAGGGCTCTGTGCTGAGGTCTCAGAAGAAGAGAGAAGCATATGTGTTTGTAAAGTGGAATGTCTGTTAGGCACTTCCCTCTTCAAAGCAGTGTGTTCCATGCCAAGCAGACAACAAAGAAACAAAAGATGTGTGTGACTCTGCATCCAAATCCTGCAATGTCCCCAGAAGTGAATTTCTCTCTTCTATACGACTGACTTGTATGAAGATACACCGTGAAGTGTAGCAAATATCTACTTTTCTTTTACATTTTTAGCCTGTCTTATAAGAACTTTAACTATAAAAAGAATGGTTTCTTTCCTCACTCAGACATCTACACTCCTGTGGTTTTAATCCAGCTGATAGTTACCCATCATTGACAACTAGTTTGCTATTAGGTCTCCGATGACACAGATGCTTCTCATGCCGATAACAAACCCATTGCAGTATCAGCTTCTAGACAACACCCTACCCATGCAAAGTCTTCCCTCTTCAACCATTCTTCACTTGTTTCATTCGTGGAAAAATTAAGACATAAAGCAAGAAATTGCTGTGCAATTGAAATGTGCCCTGTCAATACCATTTTCTTCTCTCCAAGGAGCTATAAATATGTGGAAAAGGCAAAGTTATTACAAAAAGGGATAAAATCCCCCCCATGAAGATTAATATTCTAATAAGAGGCCACTCTTTGCATAATCACAATCGTTCTGCAGGAGATTGTTCTTTCTTTCTCTGTCTCTGCCTTACTGTCCAGACATTTGTCTGAGGAATACCTTTTCTTCTTAGTATTGGTTGGGGGTTGCTGTTACATTGCTCTGCATCAGGGGTTCCAGACTCCGCTCCGTGCCTGGAGTTCCTGGCTTGATAGGCCAGGGAGCTGCAGGGACCTCTCACCTGCTAGCCTGGGCTGCGGGTATCTCATTAGTCAGGAGTTGGGCTGTGTGAGGATCAGACCAAAGGAGCTGTCTAGAGCCGGGAATTTTGAACTCCCTATAAAAGTAAGCTCTGAACAATAAAACAGGCTGTTTGTCACAAGGACCTTTGGAATGTGTATCATCTCTGGCTGCAAGCCACAGCCCTCACCATAACACTGCTTTGCTCTCACTGCATGTGTGTATGAGCACACACATCTCATTGATGACACACAAACCTCGGTCTACATGTTCCATAGCTGGGACATATGATTTTTCCTTAGACAGGCAGTGTTTGCATGATCTAGCCGGAAAAAGTCCACTTCTGAAGACACTGAAAAACACTCCAGTTGGAATTTCCTGAGAGCATTGGAAGAGGTGTGGGAATTGCAAAGATAGAAATGTCACAGACTCAAGAGGGTTTGATTTACAGCCTTAGAAGAAGCCTAGATTTGTGTGAAAGCAAGGTACACAGACACTGAACAGAGGAATCATCAACTTATGTTTCTTTAGCTCTAAGTAAGAATAGGCCTTAAGTAAGTAAAAAACTGTATTAGATAAGATAAGGAAGGGTTTTATAGTATAGTCATGTGATTGTACTAGAATAAACTGAGAGTTGAGCTATTATAGTAGAGACATATATGTGTACATGTAATCAGGCCTTATTGGGCAAAAGTATCCACATTGCAGTAAAAAGAAGTAAAGGTGGCAGCTTAGAAAAGCATGACCTATTCTCTGGCGACTGTCCATTGGATTAGAAAGTTCTATGGCTACAAGTGTATTCTCACCTGACTGTGAATGAGCTCTTTCTCGACTTCTGCAATGAGGTACACTGTGCACAATATGCCAGTACTCTGCTACTTCTGCATAGAACTGAAGCTCAGCGAAGGCATTCAGCTTTGCCAGTTTTCAGCATCTGTGCTGCACGAAAGCACTGTGACATCCCTCCAGATCTTTAGTCCTTGTGAGGCTGTAACGTGCGCATTGGTACTTCAAGGTAAGAAGGAGTGGGCAGAGAGCACTGTGATCTGACAGTGGTTTACAGGTTGTATAGGAAAGAGGACTGCCCCTTGAATATGGTGCAAATACAAATTTCCACCAGTTTCAGGGGTACGCTCCAGCCAGGCTTTTTGTCCTGGCACATTTTCTCTCTGTGAAATGCTTTGTGGTGTGATCTGGATGACAAGAGACACAGAATACGCAGCGGCTACGTAGTGCGGAGAATGTAAGTACCTGGCCCGAGCATCTTTTGGCAGAAGCAGTGCACTGGAGCCCTTGGCTGCTGCCACAACAATCTGTGTGAGAAATAGATGCCTATTCCCCTCCTGGAGAGTAAAAGCAGGACTGGTTACAAGAGTCGAAGAGCACTGGGCTGGTGGCTAGAGCATACCGGCTGTAAAAGGAGCATGACTCTTACTGGCCTACCAAGCAACTCACGGTGGCAGTGGTAAGGATTAAAGGTCAGTGAGAGCTATTTGTGCTGCTGCCTATGGCCCTTCCAAGCCTTCTGTGGAAACAACTGTGCCTACCTTAGGTTCTGAGATCCAGAGAACACAATGGTAGTTGCAGTGGAAAAGGGAAGGACAGAGTGCACTGGTGAGTTTGATGTGGCTTATGTGGGGCAGGCGGAAGGTGCAGCCCAAGGCTTACTTTTATTTCTAGGGCCTTTTTCTACGCAAACAGCTGCTGGACATTTGCAACAAAGATGTGAGAGTGAAAAAATGAGGGCAGGTCTATGTGGGAAAGAAGATACAGAGCATTGTGCGCAGTTTAAAACCTGTTTAGAAAAAAAAAGGAGATACTTTGAGAACATCTTCTGTCTTGACAATTCCACCTGTGTGACCTCTAGCTGCTTGGATTTGGCCAAAATGAAAGAATGTGAAAATATTTGCGCTGCTAACGTCAGTTTGCACAGGAAAGAGGGTAGGTTGGCAAATGCCTTCTCTCCTGGCACATCTGTCAGTCAGAAGTGCAGCTGAAAACGCTTGGCTGTAGCGATAGTCTCTGCCACTTTGAGAGAATGTGCTCATGCTATATATATATATATATATATATATATGTATATATATCTTTGAGAAAGAACGTGCGAATCGCTAGTATGTTTTGTTTGGTTGACAGACTGCAAAAGGGACTGTTATGGCCAGCACTGCCTTTTTGTCGTAGAACTTTTTCTTTGAGAGCAGACACTGGACGTTTTGAAGCGGTTTGGGATCTTCAAGCACTAGAATGCAAGACGGTACACAGATCTTGAGGGAAAGTGCATATCTCCAGGGGAGCTGGATGCAGTTCACTGGGTGCAAGTTACATATTGAGCAGCTGATGGCCCAGAAAACGTTCTAAAATGAAGAGGCCGTGCTGCAATTGCCTTTTATTTTGAAGCTTCTAAGCTGTGCAGCCAACAATGAAATTATTCCTCTTCCTTCTCTGCTATGTGCAGCATCCCATTCTGTCAGTGCCCAAGAGCCAGGATCCACAGCGGAGCTCTTGCCTCCACAATGCTCCCACACAAACGGGGCTGGGCTAGAAAAGTGCTTGTCTTTTTCCTGGGCACTGTCAGTGCTCATCTAAATGACCACACCCACAGCATTGTCAACTCACAAAACAAGGACACGCACCGGGCCCAGCTCAAAACCACCCCCAGGACACAGTCAAGTCAGAAACATCCCTGGTCTCCAATCAACTGTGTCGGGACAAAAAGATTTCACTGATCTTCCCCTTCCAAGTGGATACTCTTCTTTACCCCACACTCAAAGGCCAACACCAGCTCCTCTGCCCTAACAAACTTTTCTCTCTCGTAGAGTCTGGTAACAAACTTGAAAACGTCAGCCGAGCTCGCAACAGAGCTTGCAAAACTGCTGGTGGAGAAAGCTCTTTGCTGCTTACGATTTCAATTGCACCCATCAAACTATTAACACACACCCTGCTATCGCACTTTCCTTCTCAGCTCTAGGTACCACCATTAGCCTTCAATCCCTCAGAGTCAGGATCCAAATGGGATGGCACTGCTCACACAGTCCCTAAAGCTACCAGGGACAAAAACCTGTCCTGCAGAGGCCTGGCCTCTGCATTCCCACTGACAGTCCAACAACTCTAACCAGAGAACTGTCTATTGGGAAAAACCTTTCAATTCACTGAGACCACCCAAAGTGCCCATCCAAACTTGGCCAAAGAGAGGAGGAACTCGAACCCCATCTCAAAAGAAGTGGCATCCCCTCCTCCAAAATCCGAAACATCCAGGGCCTGATCCTATACAAAGGTGTCACAATGCTGCTATTGGGCATAACCTGCGTGGGGGACTAGCTAGGCTGCACGCCAAGACCCAGCGCAGCTCTTTACCTTGTCCAAAAGAAGTGTGCTGGCAGAATTTCAAGAAGGCTGCCTCGAGGAAGTGGAAAACACATGCCAAATGGACTCTTTCAGGAAGGAGACTGCATTCCAAAGATGGATACCATCTCCATGATTGTACAAATTGAGTCAGTGCTTCCAAACCAAATATGCCAGGATAGAAAGTTACTGCCGCCCTTAAGCTGCACAACACAGCTTCTTATCTGCACCTCCAACACTGGGGTTAAGTTCTTCCCTTTCCATGAGAAAGCATTGCTGTTCTCCTTCAGGAGCTTACCGAGCAAAAGTTGCATACCATGTCCAGTACTGACTCTGTCCAACAATGGCTCCTACACAGAAGGGGCCAGGACAGAAATGTCTTGCTGGACTATACCTCCCCACGATACCTTATCAGCTGCCCTACCAACATTACCACCATATCTTTTACTTCTCAAGCAAGGAAAGCCCCTCCAAGTCACTTGGCTTTGCCTTGCCTCCAGTACCATGCCTGGTTTTCCTAGCCTAGCCTACCCTACCCTAGCTTTGCTTGCTTACCTATGTCTGCCTTGCCTAGCCCTACAAATAACTTCCTGGCTTTGCTTTGGCTTGCCTACCACTCTTTGCCTTGCCTTCCATGCAGGCAAGGCAATGCAAAGCAAGTGTAGGCATTTGTAGTCAAGGGAGAGGTTGGCAAGACTGAAGCTGTGAGGGGAAGCCAATGGAATGGTAGGTGAGAGAAGTCTCAGAAGGTAGAGGCAAGGCTGGGCATAGGAAGTAATGGTAACAGGAAGGGCTAGGCAAGGCAAAGCCCTGTAGGAAAACTGTAGGCAGGTCAAATGTGAGGCATGGGTATGCAAGGGAATGCAAAGAAATGGAAGGAAACTGTTGGCTTGCCAAAGCAAGGCAAGTAGCAGGTCCATTCAAAGATTGCTGGTACACAAAAGCAGCCCGGACAGACCACTCTGTCCAGCCTTGATCTTGCATGGGCCATCTCTAATCTGCACCTAAGACACTTGCGTTGCCTGCTTCCCTTGGTATGCAAAAGAACTGTCATTCTGCTCCTGAAGCCCAAGGGTGAAAGATGAATTTTGGGTCCAAAATTCAAGACATGTAAGGATAGATGTCAGAAGAAAGCTGTCAGGACACATAGGTGTGCTTGCACGTGACCTCCTCCAGGCTTCCTCTCACATGCTCCTGAAACGCTGGGCCCTTGAGAAAAAAAAGCCAGTGGAAGCCTGCAGAATCCTAGGAGAAGCAGGCAGGGCAATGCAAGTTGAAGAAATTCCACAAAAAGAGAGGTGTTGCATTCCAGGTGGGGGACTGGTGAGCAAGGTAATGCAAGGCAAGGAAGGGGTTCAAGGGTGAGGCAAGACAAGTGGTGGCTTTGCCAGGCAACATAAAAGAGAAGGAGGCAAGGAGAAGGAAATGAAAGATTGGAGCTGGACAACTGGAAAGGAAAAGAAGGATAGGTGAGCAAGTCAATGCAAGGCACTGGGTTGGTATGAAGGGCAAGGGAAGGACATGCATGGGTCAGGAAGGCAAAGGAAAAGAAAGGAATGGTGAGCAATGACAAGGAAATGCAAGATTGGGTAGGAAAGGCAAGGCAATGTGGGGGAGGGATAGGCAACACAATGGGTATCTTAACAGGAAATGTCCATGCACAGCAAGACCAAGAGAAAAGTGATAGAGAGGTCAAGGGGGGAAATAGGTGAGTGCAGCTAAGAAAGAAGGAAAGAAAATGCATAGCTCTCGTGTGTGTGTGTGTGTGTGTGTGTGTGTGTGTGTGTGTGTTTGTGTGTGTGTGTGTGTAAAGTTTGCAGGATGTAAAGCAAAGAAAGCTGTCTGTTGATTGTGGAGTGAATGGATTTTTTGAACATAAGAGGCAAGGTCCAAGCAACCTTTTAATCCTGGCACATCTGTGTGTGTGAGACATAGCCAGAAACTTCTCCATTTAGATTCAGACTGCAAGCAGGACATAGAATGTGACAGTGTGAATAGCTGAGCAAGAAAGCACATCACATGAGCAGGTTTCAACAGAAGCAGTTTGTGCGAGAAGGAGATGGATGCGTGGGACTCCAGCCATATGACAATGCACTCAGCTGAGAAGCAAAGTGCAATGCCTCAGGGCCTGCTCTGAAAATAAAAGGCTGCAAGGAAAAGGCAAGGGGACAGGTCAGTGAAAGCTTTCTGTACTGGCACACTGAGCTGTTTGAAGGTGAACCGCTGTTTGGTTTCACTAAGGACTCGGCGACACGGACAGGATGTGCTTGTCAGTATAGCTAAGAAGGAAAGTGGGAATCACCGGTACGTTTGGCAGAGTTTGTAAGCTGCGAGGAGAAGGTGACGGCCAGGCCTGGCTTTTGGCTGTGGCACTTGTTACAAGGAAGAAGCTGCTGGATGGTTTAAGCTTTTGGGGATCTGTGAGAGTGAAGGACTACGCTGGTATCTCATTAAACAAATGATTGTTGATCATCTGGCTGAATCTATGACATAAACCAGAAGTGAAATTTCCCCCCATTCACCTCGGTTTTTTTACCTTTTCGTCCAACAGCCTGAGCCTTTTTGAGGCTGCTGTCAAACGCTTTGCCTTGAAATCTAGAAGTGTCTCAGTTCACCCACTAAGAAACATGGAAAACAGCTCAAGTCAATTTCAGAATTGCTCTGAGCAGAGCTGGTGTTTCGGTACCTGAAATTACTATTGCGGATAGGTGCAAGAATCACCATTTCATTAGGCAAACATTTGAAATACGGTAGCAGCTTCATCTTCTTGTCATTGCAGTCCTTGGAAGTTTTGCTATTTACTGAAGCAGGAAACAGATCAAACAGGAAAAACTTAAGAATCCAAGCTCACTGGCCATCAAGTGCAAATAGCACTTGATGAATTCAAGGTACCATTGTAGCATACGGAATGGATCTATGGAAGAGAATGGAGGTGTTCTCCTTCACGGGGGCAGAAAACTTTTCTACCATGTGATCTCTGGGAGTAATTCATCATGCCTCAGTGTGCTGTGGCTGGTCAGAGAGCTACACGATGGGTCTCTGTGCCCATGGCACTCTCAGGGCTCAAGGCTGCACA
>WBNP01056193.1:0-12797 GCA_013401095.1 Passerina amoena
AGGGATGAGCAGGGACCTGTTTGGGAATTTGGGAATGTTTTCCCCAAGGAATTCTCATCCTTACATCCTCCCAGACAGCATCCAGCTCGATGGGGGGGGTGGCTTGTTTCAGCATGCTCTTGAAGGCTGACTCCTTCCTCTTCATCTTCCGGGCCTCCTCCTTCTCCCGCTCCCGTTCCCGCGCTTCCGCCTTCTCCAGCAGCTGCGGGAAGGAAAGGAAAACAATTCCATTGATTGGGATCTCTGCACAGTTCTGCTCCCTCAGAGCTGTGTCTGAGTCACTTGGAAATGACAGGGAAATTAATCGCTTTTCCTGTACTTAATTAATAAATCAAAACTATGATATTAAATTATTTTATTAAAAATTGATCAATTATTTCTTTTCCAAGCATGGAATTGCTGTTGATGAAAATCCAATGATGCAAAACTACAGAACCACACAAATCAGGATAAATCTATGTACAAAAGCAGAGCATCAGAATTCCCCAAGTTTGGGAAAGCTGATTGCTTGGATAAAGGTTTATTTTTATTGTGACAATTGAAATCAGTTAAGTAACCCTAAATAACAGAATATTCCTCAAATATTATGGAATTAGTTAGAAAATAAGCCCTAATTCCTGTTTGGGGAAGGGATTTCCCATCTTAATTATCCAGATATCCCAGTAAATGAATGAATTAATTTATTAATTTATACTTACACTGTTGAAAGCCAGCTTGATATTCCCTGCATCCAACGTGGTGGCTCTTTTAGTGGAGCTGATGACAGTGACAAAATCCTCAAAGGAAGTGTTCACTTCCACCACAAATCCTTTATCCTGGAAAAAATTACTCCTTTGGCATGAGGGAAATCAGGAATTCCTTCAATTCCAAGGAAATCCCAGCTCCCTTGGATGGGAAATGTACAATTCAAGGAGGAGCCAGGTAATGCTCACCTTTAAGATGTCTTTAATTATCTTCTTCTCATCGTGGTAACGAGCTTTTAAATCCTCCACATAAAACTTGAACAGGTCAAGTGCTGTTGATCCTGAGGGAGGGTTTATCAGGTTTAACCCAAGAGCAGCATTTTTAGGTGTTAAAAACTAGGAAGAACTGCCGTGGCCTGCCCCAAATCCCAGGATTTGCCCTCCTTACCAGGCTGGCCGAGCATGCTGGTGAATCTGATGTCGGAGCTGATGGCTGGGTACAATTCCATCCAGGAGGACATGGAGTGTAACTGCCCGTGCTCGTGCAGCTCATCCAGAAACAGCTGCAAAAAACAGGGGAAATGGCAATGTGGAGCCATTCCTCCAGCTTCTCCTTGGGACCAGCTGGGATACATTGGCTTGGTAACTGGAATTCCACTCTTGTTCCAAAAGGATTGAAAAATCCCTTTTTCTGTTGTTCTTCCTGCTTTTCTCCACCACCTACAATGTTCCAGCTGATCTCCTTCCCATCCAGGCCTATCCCCTCTGATCTTCCCTTGGGTGTAACACAGCAGAGAAAATGCCACAACCCAACAATTCAGGCTTTAAACACCCCCTTGAATCATCCCTCAGAAATAAAAAATCCCCCATGTGGAATATCCCACGATATTCCAGGAGATTTTTGTGACAGAATCCCAAATTGCACCAACCTGGAAAGATTCCCTGTTTTTACGCTGCCTCCTCCTTTCCCTCAGCAAACTTTTCTGCTTCTCTTCCTCCTCCTCCTTCTCCAAGGCCCTGATATGTTCCTCAAAACAGATCAGGGCATCCTCCTTATCCATGTCTAGCAAGAAAACAGGGGAAAAAATCAGGTTATTCCTTCCAGGTCAGCAAGAATCCTCCTTCCCAAAGAATTGCAGAGCCCACAGACATACTCTGGAGCTCCTCATCCTCAGCAAAGGTGGGGTTGTCCATGAGGTACTGCTGTGCCTCTGACCAGGTGGTGCAGTAGGTGACATTGGCCATGTTATCCAGAATGTTCTTCAGAGCTTCCCAGTTCCTCTTGCGCAGCTGCTTGGCTTGTTCCTGAGGGGAAAAGTTTATTTCTGGGGCTCAGTTTGAGGTGTTTGGATAGAAATGTAAGATATCTAGTGTGTTCTCCAAGAAAATATGAAATTAGTCTTTAATTTATATAAAATCATGGAATTCTAGAGTGGTTTGGGTTGAAAGGCTCCTTAAAGATCATGTCATTCAAACCTCCTGCCCTGGACAGGGACCAGGTTGCTCCAAGCCCCATCCTTGGACACATAACAACACAATTTTCCCATCTCATTATTATTTCACTGGTTCAGAATAAAATCCATCATGTGATTGATTAAAATCCCTCAAAAACTCAACACATGGTAAAATCAACAGGAATAAATCCCAATAACCTTCCCAAAACCTTCCCAAAAAGCTGCTGTTTATCGGCCATAAAGCCTCAAGCACAGGTTTGAGGTGATTTAGGCACAAGTGAGGAGATGTTGGATGGATTTGAGGGCAATTACCTTCTCCTTCTTGGACAGGAAGAACAGAACATCCTCATAAATCTCCAGCCGGTCCCGCTCGGATATGGCATTCCACACTTCCATCTCCCCAAACATCTGTTCAGCTTTTCTGGGCACAGCAAATGAAAACCACACAACTACTTATTTATTTATTGTGACTGAATTAGCCATCCATTCCCCAGAACATCAGGGAGAGCTCTGTTCCAAGAAAGAGCAGACTTACAGGAATTCTTGATTTTCCCTCTTGGAAGTTGTTTTTTTTTTTGTGATATATTTTGAATTTTTATAAAGGAAGAAAAAACTAAAAATGGAAGTTGATGCCACTCCAAGCAATGTATTCCACCAGGATTTTTATCCCAGATTTTCATCTCAAGTCTCTTACTTGTATCTGGTGGTGGATGTCATCTTCTCATGGTTTTCCAGGAAACGCTGAAAGGATTCCTTGGCTTCCTTGTACTTGGATCTGGCTTCTTCCTTCTCCTCCTTCTCTGTCTGAACTTTGTAGGCATTAAAGGCCTGCTTCTTTTCACTCAGCTTTGCTAAAGCACTTCCCAGGAAAGAAAAGGAAAGAGCAATGTTATTTATAAATAAAAAATAAATAAATCAGGAAGACAAAGAAAATCAGAAAAAATCAGGGGGGAAAAAGGAAGAAAATCAGAAAAAAAGAAAAATTGGAAAAAAAAAATAAAGAAAAACAAAAATCAAGGAAACAGAAGAAAAATTGGGAAAGAAGAAAGCCAGGGTTTGAAGGATCCTAGAAAGCCAGGAAAATAAGACAACTGAGAAAAAAAAAAGAAAACTGAGGAAAAAGAAAGAAAAGCCAGGACAATCAAAAAAAGGAAAATAAGAAAAATAGCTAAGAAAATCAAAACCAGAAAGCAAAAGGCAACAGGTTTGAATAATCTAGATTTGAGATAAAATTCATCTGAACATTTTAATCCCTACATCAGCATAAAATACCAACTTCCACACTTTTTCCCAATAACAATGAAGCTGTTGGAAGCATTTCCTTATGGAGGAAAGGAAGACAATTCCCTGCCAATGGCACAAATGCAAGAGTATCTATTGCTGACAGAACTTTAGATTTTTTGGAAGTAAATTCCCTAAAAAAAGGTTTGTGTGGAATTGAAGGAGGACTCAGTACCTGTATCTGGGGTCATTAATGATCATTTTCATGGCCTGCTCCCAGGAAGCATTGGATGGAACCCGCTGTGAAAACAGGAAATTATGGATGAATCAGACCTGGAATTAACATCCAACAAGGAATAATTCCTTAAAAACAGCCATGGGAAAAGAAAAAAGAACATTTTATTTTTAAGCTAAAACAACACTTCACTGCAATGTTCCTTTTCTTTCACTTCCTCAAGAGTGAGGAATTCTTCCCCAAGAAAATCAAGTAAAACTTGGCAAATAAAATAGAAATAAAACCAGGTTCTGTAGTTCAAGAAAACATTAATAACTGGTCAATAAAATATCAAAAATTGCCCCAAATACCTTTTCTTTTAACAGTTCTTTAAATGCTTGTTTGGCCTCTTCCTTTGTGTTCCATGTGTAGGTTTTTTTAACTGGTTGGGCATCCTCATCCTCCTTCTTTGCAGCAGCACTAAAGCAAAACAAATTTCATTATTTCAGCATTTTTTCTAAGTTACAGGCACTGAAGAGTCAAAAACCACCACAAAATGAGTTTTATGAATAGCAATTTCAAGATCAGAAAAATTCTAATAATTCATACAAGGCTTTTCCTTACAAGCACCACAACTAATGAAAAAGAGATCCAAAAAGTGAATTATTGAGGCAAAATATTTCCCTCCTGCAACTGGCTGCCTGCTGAAGTTATCTAGAAATTATTCCTAAAAATATAATGTTGAAATTCAGCAGGAATATTAATATTTTATGTAAAAATATAAGGAGAAGTGCCTAAAAATGGTCTTCTCTTTAATTATATCCTGCTGTCTAAAATCCCCCACAGCAATTCTTTTTTTTTGAATTATAAAAATTTTAAGGTATAATTTTCCATATAATAGATATTTTATTATTAAAAAAAAAAAAAGGAATCCTGGCTGGAACAGATAAAAATCCCTTTAGTATTTTATTTTCTTCCAGTGATAACCAATGGCACAGATCCATGGAAAAAGAGCATAAATAGGGAAGTATTTAATGGCACCCTGGGAAATTCTTACAGACACTGGAAAATCCATGGATTGTTCCTGTCACTGATGCTGCTGAGAATAAAAAACTGCAGCAAAGCCTTGAGGCTTCATAAATTACTATGGAATCACAGAATGGCTTGGATGGGAAGGGGCAGTAAAGCCCACCCAGTTCCATGGGCAGGGCCACCTTCCACTGTCCCAGGCTGCTCCAAGCCCTGTCCAACCTGGCCTTGGGCACTGCCAGGGATCAAGGGGCAGCCACAGCTTCTGTGGGAAACCCGTGCCAGGGCCTCAGCACCTTTCCCAGGACACGATTTTTTCCCAATCCCTGATCTAAGCCTGCTTTCTATCATCTCAAAGCCATTAATTACCTCTTGTCCTGTGGTAAATCATTCACTCCCTTGACGAACTTGCTTTAGGTGTGCTACAGGCTTGTGGGAAGACCTTGGTGCTTGGGATGGGAACCATGGGATGGCTTGGGTGGGAAGGGACATTAAGGATCATCCCAATCCACCCCCGCCATGGGCAGGGACACCTTCCACTGTCCCAGGCTGCTCCAAGTGTTGTCCAACCTGGCCCGGGACACTGCCAGGGATCCAGGGGCAGCCACAGCTTCTGTGGGAATTCCATCCCAGGGCCTCACAGGGAACGATCCCCCCTAACATCCCCCTCAAATCCCCTTTCCTGGAGCTGACATGCACCCCCTGGCACTCACTCTCCCGAGGCCTCCTGCTTGGCCGCCTCGTCCGTGGCGGCCGCCGCAGCGTCCGCGCTCCCATCCTGCGTGCCGGGGGCGGCGCTGCCCTGGCCCTGCTCCTCGGCCGTGGCCGTGGCAGCGGTGTCCGTGTCCCCCGTGGTGGCAGCTGGGGCAGATTCCCCCTCGGGAGCAGCTCCTGCAGGAGCGGCCGTGGCCGTGGCGCTCTCGGCGGCCGGGGCCGCGCTGGCCCCGCTCGGAGCGTCCCCGGCCGTGGCCGGAGCCGAGGTGGCAGCAGCCGCATCCTCGGGCTTCGTGCTGGGGACAGAAACAACAACGGTCACTGCAGGCTCTGCTCTGGAGCTTCAGGGCAATGGGGCAGCCTAGGGATGTGGTCAAAGTGCGGAATGAGGGGTTTAGGGCGAGTTAAAGTTTATGGGCCCTCAGGGAAAAGGGTTGTAAGGCCTCAGGAAAAAAGGGTGAAAGGCCCTCAAGGAAAAAAGGGTCTGAAGGCCCCCAGGGTAAAAAAGGGGTGAAGAGCCTCAGGGAAAAAAGGGTGAAGGATCCTAGGAAAGATTTGAAGGCCATCAGGAAAAAGGGGTTGAAGATCCTCAGAAAAAAAAGGGGTTGAAAGGCCCTCAGGGAAAAAAGGTTTGTAAAAGACCCTCAGGAAAAAAAGGGTTTGAAGGATCCTAGGAAAGGGTTGAAGGCCCTCAGGAAAAAAGGGTTTGAAGGACCCTCAGAAAAAAAAAGGGGTTGAAGGCCCTCAGGAAAAAAAGGGGGTGAAAGGAAAAAAAAAAAAAAAAAAGGGGGGTTGAAGAGCCCAAGAGAAAAAAGGGATTGAAGGATCCTAGGAAAGGTTCAAAGACCCTCAGGGATAAAAGGGATTGAAGAGCCTCAGGAAAAGTTCAAAGACCCTCAGGGATAAAAGGGATTGGAAGACCCTCAGGAAAAGTTCAAAGACCCTCAGGAAAAAGTTTTAAACTTCCTCAAGAAAGGTTTGAAGATCCCCAGGAAAGGCTTGAAGGCCCTCAGAAAAATTTTGAAGGCCCGCATGAAAAAATTAGTATAACGTTATAAATGTACCTGTTTTCTTCAGCTTTAATCATTGCTAGAGGAAAAAAGGAGAAAAACAATTAAAATATAGCTTTAAAATAGTTCATATACACAGGGAGTTCTGGTAATTCTTGATTTAATAAAAGCAAAGTTTTAAATGTTCTTGTTACTATCAAAAATTTTAATGTTTGTGTCCTTCAAAGACTGAAATCAATCGAGATTAAAATAAAGTTTAGAAATGCCATTATGGGAAGACAGGGCAATATAAAAATGACTTCTTGGTTTAACATAATTATTTTAATTTCTAAAAAAATAGTTCAAAGACCCAGAAAGAAAGTCAGGATTATTAAACAGAATTTTAAGAACGGAAATATTTAAATTACTGTGGCCTATTATTTTTTTTACACTTATTCTTTCCCCCTAGCTGATTTTGTTGCTATTTAAATAAATAATGTAATTAATTAATATATATATATATAAATACAAGTCCAGTGCTCTTTTACCTTCAAGATCCTCCAGCTCTTTGGGTTTTGCCCAGCGGGATTCCTTTGTTTGGGAATTGTAATAATAAGGCTTCCCAGAATCTGATTTATACTCCTTCCAGGGACACTTAGATAGCAATTGCTGATGGAGAGAAAACAAAGATTTTCCAAGGAAAATCTCCTTTAGTAACACCTTAAATAAGGATTCTTGTTTCCCTCTTTCCTAGTCCTGCTCCTTAAATAAGCAATTAGGAACATCATTAGGGGGGATAATTATGGGGCACAAGGCTTTGGTTACATTAAAGTTGCTTTCCTGGAGCTCTTTCTTCCTGAAATTCCTTCCAATTAAGGAAAAAAATCAAGAGAATTCCAAGTTCTCCCATTTTTTTTTCCTTGTGGATTTTAGCTTTGGTTAAGTTTTATTTTCAGTTCTCAGCTACAAACATCAAATATTCCTCAAGAAAACAGAAAAACTGGCTAAAGAGTGAAAATAAATCACATTGGATCAATGTGATTTGATAGTATCCAACAGGAATAAACCAGGGGAATTCTCAGGAATTTGTTGCGTATTTTAGAGCATTAATTTGACCAAAATAGTTATTTTTAGGGATTTTTTTTTCTCTAAATTATTTTTCTATTACTTCTCTAAATAGTAAAAAAGACACATTTTTAATAGAAAAGCCTATCTAAAAATGAGGAAAATGTGGAATTTTGGCCACTTTGCACCCTCAGGTTCTCCCAACATAAGGAGAACAATCCAAATATTTTAGGAACATTTCTTACTGGAAGAGCTTGCTCCAATTGCTTCCAGCAGAATTCTCCCTGCTGCAGGTGTCAGGCTTGGAACTCCTCATATTCCCACAATATCCCAGAATTAATTTGGGATTTGGTTACCTCAGCAGGGGTTTTGAGGTCATCTGGCTTCTCCCACGTGGACTGCTTGGTCTCAGTGTTGTAGTAGTAAGTTCTTCCATCCGGGGACTTGTGCTCCGTCCACGTGGATTTCTGGGAGAATCCCAAGGGAAATTAATGATGCTGTAAAAAACGGGATCCAACTGCCCAGAAAGAGTGGGATACAAACCTGCTTGGAGTGCTCCTCGCTGGCAGAGCTGGTGGTGGTGGAGCTCTGCTGGACTGTGGACACCACGGGATGCGTTGTCTGAGGAGGAGACAAAACAGGGCTTGGAAAATTCTCACTCACTGTGAGGATTTCACCCAAATATCCTGGATTTTCCAAGTGGTTCAGCAGCACAGCAAAGGCAGGGAGCCAAATTCACACCTTAAGTCACTACTTTTCCCCAAAAAACCCTCCTTTTTTGAGAGTGGAGCTGTTCGACTGTACATTCCTAAGGGCCTGATTCCCATTGGGAAGTGCAAGTGAAAGGGTCAGACCACAACAACCCCAAGTCACAATTCCAGCAGCACTCCCTGTTCCCAAATCTTGAGGAAAATTTGCTCCAGGAAGATTCTGGCTCCCAGCCCCCTCACACCACACTTGCTGCTGTTTTCCATGGCCAGCTTTCCCATGAATTCCCTGGAATCAGGACTGTATCCACGGGCTGTGGAGCAGGGATTGGATATGGCCAGGGAAAACTGGATTTCCTGACAGGCCAATGGACAGGATGCAAATCTCATGGAAATCATGTGGATATCATCTATTTAATAACTTAGCTGAGATAAGGCCCACAGATTTCAAGGAACAACCAAAAGCTTGGGAAAAAAGAAGGGGGAAAAAAAGGAGGGGAGGAAAAAATTGAATTAAGGTTTTCCTTTAAATCCCTAAAACCAAGTTTGCCCCAAATCACAATGAAATTCCAACCTTCTGGAATTGTGCTTTCCACATACCTGAGTCCCAGGAGGGGTTACTCCTGAAAAATAAATAATTAAAAATTAATTCAAGGTCTGGCTGCTTCATTTTCCTAAATATTCCTCCATGTGTGCAGGGAAAAAAATGTCCTGGGCACCACTGGAGACTCCAGGACTGAAATGCTCCATTCCATTTTAGAGAAAAGTGGGATTTTTTAATGTTTCAGCTAATTTTGGTTAAATATTTTGACATTATATCAAGTTGTTTTACTCACCTACTTGTGCATCCATGCTGTTCACTCCCGGCTGTAAAAAACAATTAAACATTTAAACAATTAAATTTAAGTAATTAATTCCTGAGGAATTAAATACTAAAAAAAAAAAATTCCAATATTCATTATCCAAACAAGGCTTTTCTGCTACAAAAGGCTCAATCCCTTAAATAAGGATTCCTGCTTCCCCATTTAATTATTCCTGCTCCTTAAATAAGCAATTAGGAACACCATTAGGTGGGATAATTATGGGGCACAAGGCTTTGGGCATATTAAAATTGCATTCCTGGAGCTCTTTCTTCATTAAATTCCTTCCATTTAAGGAAAAAAAATCAACTACAAATATTCCTCAAGAAAACAGAAAAATTGTGAAACAAGTGAAAATAAATTACATGGGATCAACTTGATGTGATATTATCCAACAGGAATAAACCAGGAAATTCCCAGGAATTTGTTGTGTATTTTAGAAGCATTAATTTGACCACAACAGTAATTTCTAGGTATTTTAATGTATTTTAAGAGCATTAATCTGACCAAACCACTGATTTTTAGGAATTTCACTGCTTCAAATCAGCACAGCAAAATTTTGTGCCCAGCACTACAGGAAATTCCATAGGAATTTAGGGATTTAAATCTGCATCAGAAAAAACCCATAAAAATAATTTATTTCTAAATTTAATGGCTGGAACTGGTTTGAAGTGATCTCTTAGGCTTGGACTAAATTTATTTGTTAAAAATAACATTTAACTTAAATTTTTTCCCCTCAGAGATTTCACCTGGATTTTAACTTTTCCCTCTCCACTTCCACCCAAAGAATTCCTCATCCTTTGAGCTATTCCAGCAATTTTTATACTCAAATGAATTTCAGGAACTTTTAATTAAAAAAAAAATCTCTTTCTAATGGATTCAAATCTCTCTAATACTGAATTTAAATTCTTTAAAAAAATTACAATTTAAGAGAGAAGAATGTCTTGGTCAGACAATTTAACAATCCAAGGTCACAGTGATTCCTGCCAAACTCCAGCAAGTGAAGGATAAGCAATGAAAGAAAAACTAAAAGGAGTTTAAAGACTGATGAAAATCACAAAAATCTTATTTTATAGCTATTCAAGAGCCATATAAAACTCCACTGTAATGAAAAATAATTTAAAATTTGAATTCTTATTTTCTAATTAAAGAAAGCAAAGAGTGATCAACAGCAACTGCTAAATAGAACTTTTTAAAAACTTTAAAAAAAGAAATGAAATGAAACTCACAGGAACCGTGGGCTGCATGGCAGCCTGGGACATGTGGGACATCATCATTCCAGGCATCACCGACTGCATCATTCCAGGCATCTGGAATTCAAGAGCATTTCCCACATATTTTATTATAGTCTCAACACAAAATACTGTATTTTTATTTAAAAACTATTATCTGATACTTCTTTTTAATTTAAAAAAACAAAATCAACAAAACAACCCAAACACCCCTCTTAGGCAAGGAAAAATAAATCAGATTTGTGGGATTGTGATTCCCTTCATCACATTCCCACTAAACTGGGATGTTCCTATTAGGAATGGCACGTCCAGATTCCAAAGCTGGACAGGAAATAACAGGAAAAACCATTTAAGTTCCAAAGGAACAATAGCAAATGATGTGGGAGCTGATTCCATTAGTGAAATCCTGAGTGAAGCAGAAAAAGCAAAGGTTGGGAATGATTAATTCCTGCAGAATTCCAAGGCTACAGGGAATAAAGGAACAAAGGAAAGGTGAACTCCCAGGTGTGACATTTACCTTCAGCTTTTTGCTCTCCATCTACCAAAAAGTCCTGAGTTGCTCCCTAAAATACGAAATATTGAAATATTCCCTGGCTAAGAGTGGGAATTATGGAAAAGGAGGTACAAAAAAGCAGAGAAATAAATGAGAATTTTTACTTCACTTCCTAATGAACACACACAGCGCTGATGAGTCAAATCCTCCTCATTTTTAAAAAATTAAAAATTTAAGAAATTTATTTTTACCCCAGAAGCCGCAAATCCCCACTGAAAAAATTCCTACCAAGCCCTTATAATTCAAGGAAAATAGGGATGCTGTGTCCAAGGAATTGCGAAGGAGTAGGAATTGTCAGCACAGGCTGTTCCCAAAGCTTTAATCCTTCCCTGCCTCTCTTCCATAATCCACCATCACAAGGAGCATCCCAAGGACATTCAGCATTCCTGAGATATTCATTATACCCACAAGGAGAATGATTTCTTCTGAGAGTTGAGGATTTCATCACAAACCACACAGGAAATGTGGTAAGTGAGAAGAAAAGCTGCCAAAAGCAGGGCCATGGCTGTGTCACCTGCCAGGGCTTTTCCAATCCCACGGCATCAGCAACAATGGGATGCAGGGATTACAAACCAACCCCCAAGATTCCAACAGGAATCCTGCAAAAGTTCCGGACTTCTTTGTTTCTTGGCTTGCTGTACCGTTCATGTGCGTGGATGCAGGAATTGGCCACGGATTACAGAAACGTGAAGTCCCAAGACAAACTTATCCCTTCAAAATCTACAGGAAACTTCCAAAAAACTTGAATAAATCCCAAATGATGGATCGATAATTAAAGTTAGAGGTGCATTAATTACCAATTTCCAATTAAAGTTACAGAGGCGCATCAATTCCCTGCTCCCCACAAGGAGAGTTTTACCCTGGCCAGGATCAAACCCCTGAGTTATCCCTTCTCCTTTTCCCAGGGAATTCCCCCCTGGGGGGTGATCCCAGGGACAGAACGCTGCTGGAATTGCCTTACCTGCCCCATCGGGGGTCCTCCCATGGGGGGCATCATCTGAGGCATCATCCCGTGGGGCACCGGGGGCATGTTGGGGGGTCTCTGGCCCATGGGGTGCATCCCCATGGGGGGGTAGTGGGGCATTCCAGGGTGGCCCATCTGGAAAACACCAACAACAGGGAAAATCAGCACCAAGGCAGCCACCCCAAGCACACTCACCAAAGGGAGTAAGAAAGATCCTTTTCCTGGAGTTTGTAATTATTCAAACACTTTAGGAACTTTCTGTTCCACACAGATGCAACAGCTCTGAGAGTACCTTAAGATAAAGCCTGGGCAGAGTTTCCCTTTGGAAATACATTTAGCAGGAGGGAAAAATACCAAATTATTGATCACAGAACCCCAAAATGGTTTGGGTAGGGGGGACCTTAAAGTTCTTCCAGTTCCACCCTCTGGGACACCCTCCACTATCCCAGGTGCTCCAACCCGGCCATGGACACTTCCAGGGATGGGGCAGCCTGGAATTCCATCCCAGGAATCCCCACCCTCACAGGGAAGGAATCCTCCCCTAATTTCCCCTAACTCTACCACCTTTCAGTCCAAAAGCAGTTTTCCAATGATTTTTTTCTTATCCCAGAAGTCTCTCTGGGGCTGGATGAAAAGAAACCATGAGCAACTAAAAAGGTTTCAATCTTCTGGGCAGAACTCTTGACTTTTCCCAATCTCATCCTCTCACAGCACATGCACTGACAGCTCCTGCTTCCCAAGCCCCAGGTAATTTCAGGTGGGACAGTATTTCCTAAAAATCTCCTCAGACCCTCTCTGGAGTGCTGATTTACCTTCAGAGGGACCTATCACCCTGGTTCTGAGAAGGTCCTCCCAAGCCTGCTTTGCTCCAGGCTGAGCCCCTTTCCAGCTCCCTCAGGTGCTCCTGGAGCTCCAGATCCTTCCCAGCTCTGGACACAGCCAGGTCTGTGATGCACTGTGCCCTGGGCTGCATCGAGAAGGGCATTCCCAGCAGGCCAGGCAGGGACCCTGCCCCTCCGAGGCACCTCTGCGGTGATCCTGCCCCTCCGAGGCACCTCTGGGTGCTGTGTCCAGCTCTGGCTCCTCAGCACAGCAGGGCCAGGAGCTCCTGG
>WBNP01056210.1:0-11024 GCA_013401095.1 Passerina amoena
CCTTGGAGTAAAATCCTCCTCCCCCCGCTCACGCTGCTTTTTTGACCCGGGACTGTGGCTGACTCCCTGAACTCGCTGTTTTCTCTGAAATTTGGCTCCTGAGCGAGGGTTGGAAAAGGGAATTCTTCTCCTTATCCTTTCATCCGAGCCGGGAGCCGCACGGACACGCAGCTCCTGGGAGCCCCGGGGGTTGATTTAGGATCGGGATTTGCCAAGCCCGAGCTTTTTTTGCGGTCACTAAAGCCCGGCTGCTTCAGCATAACTATTTTTGTGTGTGTGTGTGTGTTGAAGGCCACCAGACTGGAGCCTTTCCTGTGTTTTGGGGAGAGGAGAAAGGAGGGAGAAGGGAATCGGCTCAGCCTCGGGAATTCCTGCTGAGGAGGGAAAAGTTTTATTGTGTCTGCTCTCGTTTTCCGCAGATAAGAGCGGGGCAAAGGGAGGAACCGATCACGGGGTCACTTCCTAAATTCCCACATTTAGATTAATGATTACACTCGTCCCCACGCACCGGGATTTAAATTAGCCGAGAAGTTTTCCTGCTGGAAAAATCGGGGAGTGCGAAGCGCTCCGCCCCGCCGGGATGGGAGATGAGAGAAATCCCGATTTTTCCTGGGGGATCCCAATCCGGGTGACATCCCGGAGGAAGGACAGGAGAGGTGGCTCTTCCCCCTCCTGCCCGATCCTCATCCCATCCCTGGGAATGCCGCGATGATGTGGAAATTTCCCCTGGAAAAAAAATTCCCGGGGGTTTCAGAGATTCCCGCGGCCGCTTTCCCTCCTCTGTCCCCAGCAGTCTCAGCGTTCACCCCGCTCCAAACTCAGCTTCTCCAGGAGACTGGAAAACTGGGATAATTCCACCTGGAAATAAACAGCAGGAAAATAAAAAAAAAATAAAGAAAATAATTGTCAAGCCCACCCAAAAATTAGGAGAAGGTTTCATTAGGAGAGGCTGGAAGGGTGGGCTGGGAGGCACCTGCTGCCTCCGTGTTCTTCATCTTCACCCCCAAATTCTCTGAGAAATAAACCCTGAAAGGATTTGCCACATCTCAGTGGTTTTCTACTAAATATTAACTATTTGCAAAGCCATTTTTAAAAAAATCAGGATTTTTCAGATTGTTTGGCCCAGGGGAAAAAAAAAAATCACCTCAGATCATTCCTCTGCTGCCAATATTTTAGTTTGCATCTGACAAAATGCTCTGGGGTTTATCGAGTTTTTTGTTATTTTTATTCATTGTAGGAATAAAAAGAGGCAGGCAGAGAGGTTTTCTCCTCACATTTAGAAAAGTCCACTAAAAAATCTGCAGGATTGGGATATTATTTCAAACCCAAGTGCTCAATTTTCATTGGTTTTTCCTAAATTCAAGAATGATTCTGAGAAACTTAAAAAAGAATTCACAATAACCAATAAGGTGCCATATAAATTCATTGTCCAAATGCTGTTAAGGATGCAAATCTTCATTTAAGAGGCCTATTTGGATTAATTGATGCAGGAGAAGTAAATTTAGATACCCAACAGCACTGCAAGCCTGATATTCTTCTTGCTCCTCGGGAAATACAAATTTTAGAGGTAAAAAGTACAAGCAAGTCCTTGATAACTCCAGTAACAAGCCCCAGCTTATCTGCTTTGTCTTTTTTCTAATGTAAATATTTGTATTTCTGTTTCTATTGTCTGTGACTTTCAAGTCCAGTTTCTTTTCTGGGCTGGGTCAGTTTTTGCCTCGTTTTTAAGATTTTTCTTCCCATTTCTTGTCACCAAAGTTGGGATTTGAAAGCTTTAAAATATTTCTGCCAGAGACAGCTGGCCCTGGACCCTTGAGAAACTTTGTGAAAGCTTAAAATCCTGGCATAAATTCCCTTAAATTCAATATTTGCATGGCAGGGGAATGCCCTGATGTTCCCTTTTCCCTGTTTTTTGTCTATGAGGTGTGGATGCATCGAAGTTTTGTAGGATTTTTTAAGAACTGGCTGCAGAGTCGCTGATTTTGTGAGGATTTCCAAGCTTCAACACTTCCAGCAGGGCCTCATTTCTGCCAAAAGCAGGGAAATCTGAAAAGCTGAGCTGAGTGCAGGCCCAAAAAACCAAATTGCAGCACAGAGAGGAGAACAAAAACCCAAAGATCAGGGCCGGGGAGGAACGGGGAAAGAGGAAGTTGAAATCAAGATGTAAAGTGGGAATTTTGACCCAGAGATTTTAGCTTTGCATGTGGAAGTGAAAATCAGGGTTAGGGGTGAGCAAAGGGAGAGGACAGAAGTGAAAAGCTCAGCCTCCAGCGGAAAAAAAAGCTGGGAAATACCTGGAAATGAGGAATTCTCTCATGTTTTGGGAGGTGGCTGTGGCTGGGGAATAAAAATCAGGGCTGGATCGAGTAAAGGAGCTGCTGATCCTGTTTTTAAAGAGCAGACAGATCAGAAAAGAGAAATAAAATCAGGTTGTGACAAACTTCAGCCAATTGTAACTGCCTGGACTGAAGTCAGAAAATGTTAAGAGGAAGGAAAATCTCGAGCTGCAACTCCGAGGACGCAATGCAGGGCTGGTTCCTCTTCCAGAGGCAAAAGAGGAATTAAAAACGAGCTGGGTTTTTTATCTCTGGGTTTGTTTTTTTGGGGGTTTGGGGGCGTTTTGGTGGCGGTAGCGCTGTGGAATTGGGGAAACAGCAATGGGCTCTAAAGAAAATCAGACAAAATAATTCAAGCTCTGATTTTTGGCAGAGGACGTGGAGAGAGAGCCCAGATGTCCGTGGAGTTCCAGCAGGTTGAATTTGTGTGGGGAATTCAAGGAGATACAAGAAAAATTAAATTTTTCATCATTAAACCAGTGTGAACAGTTTAAAAAAAACAGAATCTTAAAGTTCAGAAATCTTTACATTTCTCATCAAAATCCCAGCGAATCCTGTGTTCCTAAGGGTTTGATGGATTCTGGCACCAAGGAGAACAAATATTTTGGGGAAAGGGGAAAGTCCTTAGTTCAGGTCATGATTTCCATCCATCCACTCGAGGGTGAGGCCTGAAAATTATTTGCTTTATGCTCCTGAAGGAAAGAAAGAAATTGTTCAGTAAATTGGGATTAAACATTTGATTGAGGCCTGATTTTCCACGGCCTTGCTCTGGATTTCTGCTTGGGCAGCTCTGTTAAGAGCTCCTGATATAAATCAAACCATCGAGCGCTGCTACTTGAATTTATTTATTGACAATTACAGAGACTTTGGAAAGTTCATTTTCTGTATTTTTCATCTCAGAGCATTTTTTCATTTCACATCCTGCTGGGTGTTTCAGAGGTGCATCAAGGAAGAAAAATTGTTGTCCAACCATTGGGAAAAATCGGGTTTAAAATGAGGAGTAAAAAAAGGTGCATTTTAAAGAATAAAAGTTATGGAAATATAATGATATTTCAAAGAATATAAGTTATGGTAAAGTAATGATAATTTTAAAACTGACTATCTTAGGTCCTTTGAATCTCCAGGAAATTTCTTGGAGTTCCCCTGGAAATTCTTCTCCAGAGCAGAAGAATTTTTTATCCAGGTTGGAAAACACTTTAGTGCAGCAACAAATCAACCACCGCGCTACCATTTAGCAGTGGGCAGGTGTGGAATTTATCATTTCAGAGCTCAAATTCGGTCATCAAATTGAAAATCCTTTATTAGAGAATAACAAAGGCGCCAACACTTGGGGGGAAGAAGAGAATTCCCATCCCAGCAGATCAGGAATGATTCCCAACACCCGCTTGGCCCACCCAGGTTTTCACCGCGGTTTCTTCCCCCCTGCTCTGACCTCTCAATGGAACAAAGTAAACTGAGGGTTCTGCTCTTGCTGGCGCAGGTGGTGGCCCTGGGGGACGTCCCCGACGGGACCCTGGTGACAGTGATGGCCGGGAATGACGAGAATTACTCGGCGGAGCTGCGCAACGCCACGGCCGCCATGAAGAACCAGGTGGCGCGCTTCAACGACCTGCGCTTCGTGGGCAGGAGCGGCAGAGGTACGGGGGGCTCCAGCTCCAGATCCATCTCCTGCCCCTGAACAGGAGCTGGGAGTTGTTATCCACCAGGGAATGCTGGAAAACCCAGCACAGTTCCATTCCAAAGGCGCGGGATGGGTTTCCGCGTTTCCGCCCGGTTTTCCGCGTCACGCTGATTTTTAAGCGGTGAAATCCCATTGGGAAACAAAACATCAAAACCCACCCAGAGAGTGATGTTTTTGACTCTGGAAGCCACCCTTGATAATTTAGGCAGCACGATGTTACCCGTGGTTAGGTTTAAGTGGCAGATTTTCAGTTTAAAATGAGAATTTTCAGCTTGTGGTCATCCCGGGGCTCCCAGTGCACTCTGCAAAAACTGATTTTTGCAACAGAGAGAGTCAGGCTAAAAATGCAAATAATTCCCACTCAGATCTAAAAATCCCGCAGGTTCCTGGCCTGCTGAAGGCTCTTTCCCTGACCTTTTTTCCTCTCAAAATTCAACGGTCACAGCAGTTGATGTCTCCTGCAATATGGAGAGACCAGGCAGGGCAGAGGGGTTCGAAATCTGATTTATTTCTGCCATAACCAGTAGTTACTGGTAGAAATAAAAAGGGTTTTGGAGCATAAATAACAGATAAGAGTTGAAGCTGACTTAGAGTGGAATTATATAAAAATATTAGGAAGCTGCAAATAGCACCTGACGTGGTGCCCGTGAGTGGGCAGGTGCACAAAGCTTCATCCCAAAATAATCAGCAGAATATCCTTTAAAACTTCACTCCCTAATCCTAAATCACATCAATTCCAAGAGAAGCACTTAGAATAAACTAATGGAATGGTGAGGGGACTTCAGGGAGGTTGGGTCAAACCCCCAAAGAGAAGCCAGCGAGTTGGGGCCCAGAAAAAGCTCAGGAGAAGGAGCAGCCTCTCTGTTTTTTTTAAGGTCAGGGATGAAAATCCATCACATTTCCAGTGTGAATTCAGGTGGTGTTTTATTATGTATTTTCCTTCTCTTTAATTTGTCTTCAAAATTGGAATGAGGCATTGCGGTATTCCGGCGTTATTCCAGGACAATTTAGTGACAGGGCAGCACCTCCTGAACTTCAGGAGGTCTCATTTTGGAGCAATTTGTGCTCCGGTCTCCCTCAGAAGTCAGGGAATGCTGCCCCTTCCTCATCACTTTCCCCTCCCTCTGTTCCCATGCGACACCCGAGCCATGACCTGGTTCCACAGAGGGATTCCTGATTTTCAGGAGAGTCCCAAAGCTGACCCACTTCTGGCTTTTATTCCAAGCGGGAGATGTGTCAGGCTGGAGAGCGAGGAAGTTCTCCTGATTATACACAACAGCCTTTCCTCTCCTTTGAAGTGAAAAGCACCCGTGGACACCCCTCCAACACAAACAGCGCCACGACGCTGCGGCAGCGCGGTCCTGACGGAGCACTAAATACATTTTAGGAATAAAATCCCCATCCAGTTTTCCTCTGGGTCCTGCAGAGTTTTTAGCTGAGGGTACAGAGGCAGCTGCCTCTCAAATTGTGTTGTTTGGGCCGCCTTCAAATGGAAAACACCCGCAGCTGAGAACGTCGCCTTGTAATGCCAGCGAGGAATAATAATAGGGTAATGCAGAGCAAATTATATCCATTTACTGAAAACATGAGAGATGCTGTAATGTCTAAAAGTATCAGTCATTAAATGTGGTCATTTGGAATATTAAAGGTACCACCTTTTCAGTAAATGGAATTTGCATTATGATTCAGAGCTGACTGTTTAGAAGATTCAAATGAATAGCTGGCAGAGTGCTGGAGAAGCTCATAAAAACAAACCTGTAGTTCAGTTCCTGGCCATGGTAATGAGGCTGGAAATCATAACAGGCAACTGGGGGAGCCTCAAGGTCAAAATCCAGCAGCTGGGACACAACAGGCCCCATTTCTTGGGAACAGGGAACCCTTTCCCTCCTCCTTTAGCCGCTCCCACACCAACCCGGGCTTTCCAGCTGTGCTATCCAGAGCCAGGTGCTGAGGATCCTTTAAGTGGAGGGATTTGGGAATGCTGCGTGCTCTTAGTCAGGCTCCCAGGTTCAACATCCTCACCTGCCCATCTTTGGGGCGGTGACTAATGGATGCTTTTGTTTACTCCTCCGCCAGGGGATTGTTTTCCAAAGGTGGGGATTGTTTGCCTTTGTGCGGGATTTGGGAGCTGCTGTTCTGCGGCATTTGCACAAAGCCTGCAGCAGAAGGTGGCTGCTTCAAAGGGCACTGCTGCCTTTGATTCTTGGCTGCAGGAAAATGAACCCCGACTTTGTTTGCCATGGAATATTTGAGCTGGGATCAGCTCAGTGCCACCGGTGATAATGCGGTGCCAGGGGCGTTGTGCGAGCAGGGACCGAGAGTTCACCTCGGTTCAGGCCACAGTGGAAGCTCCTTGTGTCCCTCAGGGGATTTAAAATCCTTGCTTTAAATCCCTGATGGAGAATCAGGAATGGTTTTGAGTGGCGATCATAAGAATCCCCATTAAAATCCCCTCGGCAGCCACAGCTCTCTCCCTTCCGAGGAGGAAATTCCCATTCTTGACATGCTTCATAAATAATTTCAATTTCTTCCTGAAATCCAGCAAGACAGCCTGTATCAAAGATTATTTTCCATGTTTTCCTCCTGGTTTTGGGAGGGTCACAGTGAATCCCCCTGATCTGGGGGCTGATTTCCCCTCATCAATATTTAGCACCAAATATCAGCCAAAGTTTCATCCTCATGCCGTGCCCAACACCCAGAGTTTGCCCCGTGCTGCTCAGCCTTGCTTAGAGCTAAAAACCCAAAACATTTGGTTTTCTTCACGCCCAAAATAGGAGTGAGACTGTCACGGGTCACCCAAAACCTGGAGATGTGGTAGAAAAGCAATTTGGCTTTTTCTTCCTCAACCCAAGAGATTTCCATTGGATTTGGCCGGGATCCAAGGCTCCGATTCCTCAGCCCTCAGTTGGAGAATGCTGCCGGGCAAACCTGCCCATCTGGCTCGGGAGTCATTTAGGGAAGAAAAATGTCCTTTTAAAACTCCAGCCAATCTCAGCCTCCCCCCTTGGCCTGATTACCTGCTTAAAACAAAATTAATCTTGATTTTTCGCCCTCCGTTCGCGAACATTCCGAGCTTCCAACTGCTCCTGCTGCAACGTATCCCTGTTTTTTTAGGGGATAAAGAACCGGTTTAGGTCACTCTGATGAAATGGATCTGATGCAAAAAAAGCCTGACATTGTAGAAGTTCATTGGCTAAAATGAAAAATAAATAGTTATTTTGGAGAGGGAAAGCTCTGTGGCTTGGGGAACACGACATATTTTCCTCATGGAATCATTAATCCCAGTTCCTATCTTCTTTGGAGGATGTAAGATTCCAAAAATCCCAACAAATAAACATGTTTTCCAGATGAAAATGATTATTAATGGGTTATCCTAAGAGTAGCTAATGGAGAAGTGTCTTGGCTTGCTGCAAGAGATCTCAATCTAAACCTGAGAGTTGCAGCTCCAGGAGAGTTTTAAAAACTGCACCTTGGAAAGGATGGAAAATTAAATCCATGCAGATATTTCCTCAGGATTAGAGGAATTGGAGTAAATTTTGTGGTATTTTTCAATTTCCACAGAGCCAAAGCAGGTGTAGCTTTGTAGAACAGGAGAGATTTTACCAAGCACAATTTCTGCCCTCAAGACTCTTCCTTCTGGATATCATTCCCAGGGAAAAAAAAAATTCACTCCAAGACAAAAATCTCAAAAATACTCAAACTCCAAAAATTACTGGCCGGGATTCCAAATCCAATTATTTTTATTGGTCTTCCCAAGCCAGAATTTTGCTCCTTCTGTGCAGGCTGCGTTATTTGAGCACTTGGTTGAAATGGATTTTATTTTTTTGACTGAAATGCACTCAAAATTATAAAAGTATGTGCAAAACAGAGGATGCTGCCCTTCAGCAGGGTCGTAAAACCAGTATTAAGCAGGCGTCCAGGTTCTGATCCAAGCCTTTGGAATGCTGCAGGGGACGTGGGATCAGATCCTGGAGTCACAACAAGCAGACTTTGCCAGATGGGATGAAAATAGGAGAAATCCATCAGCAATCAACAGGAAAAAAAAAGGGTCAATTCATAGAGTTTAAAATCAAATATTTATTTGGAGTTTGGATTGATAAGGATGTGGCATTTGAAGGATGCTACAGCCAGTGGAAGGGAATGGGAATTGGAATTTTCTTTGGATATTGGGAAGAAATTCTTCCCCATGAGGGTGGGGAGGGGCTGGAATGGATTTCTCAGAGCAGCTGTGGCTGCCCCTGGATCCCTGGCAGTGCCCAAGGCCAGGCTGGACATTGGGACAGTGGAAGGCGTCACTGCCCAGGGAACTGGATGAGTTTTATTGTTCCCTCCCATCCCAAACCATTCCATGATTTCATGACTCAGTGAAAGGAAGGGGCAGTGCCCTGGGCGTGTGTTAGAGGCTCTTTGTGCTTCCATGACTCTTCTCCGAGGACTCTTCTCCCTCCATTCTGTTCTGAATGGTGAATTTTCCCCTGAAAACCAGAGGCCAGGAGTGATACATTTCTTTTGAAGTGATTTAGGGTGGCTTGGTTGTGTCATTACTTTGAGCCAAGATTTCCATGCAATCCCAGTGAGGCTGAGCAGCAAACCCAGCCCTCCAAAGGGTTGGAAACCTCAGTGCCAGGAGGAAAGGAGAGGAGAAGCTTTTCCCAGTGCTCAGGGTTCCTTGGGGACTGCTCCAAGCAGCTTGGGGGTATGAACTTCCAATTGTGGAATTAACTCCATGGATGATGCTGCTCCTCACAGGGGCTGTACTCCCAAAAAACACCCTGAGAGATGAGACTGAGCAGCAAACTCAGCCCTCCAAGGGGATGGAAACCTCAGCAGGGATGTGGTGGCAGGAGAAGAGAGGAAAATCCTTTCCCAGTAGCTGAGGTGCCTTAGGCTTGCTCCAAGCAGCCGTATTTAGGAATTCCTGATTGAGGAATTAACCCCATGGATGATGCTGCTCTATATGGGAGTTGGACTCCAAAAACCATCCTGGGGGATGAGGCTGAGCAGCAAACACAGCTCTCCAAAGGGATGGAAACCTCAGTGCCAGGAGGAAAGGAGAGGAGAAGCTTTTCCCAGTGCCCAAGGAGCTCCCTCGCTCCGAGCAGCCGGATCTGGGAATCCACGCTGTGGAATTAACCCCATGGATGATGCTGCCCCTCACAGAGGTTGCACTCCCAAAAACCATCCCATGGGACGAGGCTGAGCATGCCTACAATGGCTCTGCCAGCTCCCAAAAACCCCCCTTCTAATTCATTACTAAAAATTTCATCGGGGCGAATAAACTCCCGCTCCGAACGCGTCAACAGGAGAAAAATAACGGCAGAGGGCTCGGAGAGCTTCCTGTCTCCGGGAGCATTCCTGCTGTAAACAGGGGCCATGCCAAGTGCTGAACCACTGCCCTCAGTCCAATAACAATAAATCTATTTTTTTGGTTCTGCTCAGCTCCGCTTGCACATTTTTGCAGCGGCGAGGATGAGGCAGACGCCACGCTCGGAGCATTTTCCCTTTTTTTTTTTTTTCCCTGATAAAAAGGCTTCCCAAAATGTTGTTTAGGGAAAACAAAGTACCTCTCTTGATGAAAAGGTTACATAGTTTCGAGAGATGTGTTTGCCCTGCAGCTTTTCTCTTGTTGGTTTTATATTTGTTTTCAAATGGGTTTTTATTTTGCTGTTTGGTTTTTGGTGCCACCCATCAGAACTCCTGGAGTTCTGGTCAAAATATTCTGATTTTTGTGGGTGTGTGTGTCCCCATATCCCAACTCCAATAAGAGCTGCTATTTTGTCACCAAAATAAAATCCTGCTGGGAGATAAATCAGGCTTAGGGCTGGCCAGAGAACTTGAGCAGGAGTGAGGATGCTGCAAATCAGTGCCTCACAATCGCTGTCAGGAGAGTCTTTTCCAGCACAGTCATGTGCATAAACCCTCATCCGGCTAAATCAGTCTCTGTTCCCTTCCAAAAACCCTTTAGGAGCAGAAAAAAGTATTAAAAATAGACTTTTAAAATAATTTTTTATCATCTTAACACTGCACCTCTCCACCTTTTTTTGCCCCCATCCTGCTCCCCAATGTTTTTCCCACCATATTATATCCACAGAGTTTTCCCAGCCTCTCCAAATCATTATTCCGTTCATCTCTGGATGATATTTCTGGGAGTCCCCTTGGAGAGCTGCAGCCTCTGGGCACAGGGTGAGAATTCTGTGCAAACCTTTAGCACCTGGGCAGGTCTGGGGCTCAGAAAAGGATGCAAGGAAGGATCCTGAATTCCTAAATTCCTGCTGCCTTTTCCCACTGAAGGTGTGTGGGGAGGAGATTCTGGAGAGGGAAGGAGCTGCCTGGAGGGCTCGGTGCCATCAGAGCTCTCCAGCAGGGCGGTGCTTGGAGCTGTGTGTTCACATCAGTTCCCTGAAATTTAGGCAGGAACTGAAGGAAAAGCTTTGGCAGAGCCACAAATTTTCCACAGGCTGGACTTAGTGCACAAAGCCCTGCTCACCTCCAAGGCCACAGAGCTGGAAGTTGGCAGCTTCCAGGTCGGTAATGGCAGCTGAGCCCCCTCCCAGATATCCATCGAGTGACCCCGGGGCTTTTCCGAGCCCTGGGATCGATGGGAGCTGCATTAGTGGGATGACAGCACAGAGACTCCTTGCTCCAAGCAAATCAGCTCTGAGGAAACAGCCCCAGGGCAGCTGCTGGGCTCAGAGAGCTCCTGGGGAAATGCTCAGGTTGGGATTGATCTGCTTCAGGTGCAATTCAGGGCTGCCCTCATCCCTCTGCACAGCTCCTGAAAGGTGCCTGGGCTCAGCTGGGGCTGGGCTCTTTCTCCAGCAGCACTGACACAACCAGAGCACACAGCCTCCAGCTGCACCAAGGGAAATACAGGCTGGAGAGCAGGGAAAAGGTTTTTGCAGCAAGGGTGAGAAAGTTCTGGAATGGCTGCCCGGGGAGGGGGTGGAGTCCCCATCCCTGGGTGTGTTTAACAAAGCCTGGATGTGGCACTGGGGGCCAGGGCTCAG
>WBNP01056253.1:0-12821 GCA_013401095.1 Passerina amoena
CTTAAAATGCACTTTAAAAAGTCTGCACTAACCAGCAGAGGGTAAGGACTGTGATCTTAATGCCAGCATTAAGATATGGAAAGCAGCAGAATGCTAAATGAAGATAGGGAAAGTTCAGTATTTACACAGAGATAGCAACGTTAATATCTGATAGCGTCATTTCCTGTGTACTTATGGTTTAAAACCACTGTCTGAAACGTTAGGAAAATCTTTTAAAATAAATCTTCAGACTATTCCATCAAAAATACACAGATGGCAGAGAAGATACAAGGCCAGGGATGCGTGCGGATGCATGCGTGTGTCCCTTAAATAACTCTTTGCAGAAACACTTTAGAAAAATTATTTCTTTGGGGGAAAAAGAGCAAGAAGAGTATGTGGCCACAGAGTGAAAAAGATTATCTTTCAGGTGAATCACATTTAAAATGAAGTATCAAAATATTTCTATTCGATGACATTCTCACAGTTTACAGTTAATGACATTTTTAAGTGAATGTTAAATATTCATATTATTAACATACAAAGATTCTCCTTCACATTGACATCTGCTTACATTTTTGCAAGACCTCTTTTGCATCAATTGTTTTGCCATTAATGAGGAATGTATAATTGTCTTAATTATAGAATTTAATTAAGATTTAACTGTTCTAACCATATAGAGTTTCTACCTTTAAAATAATTCTTAAAATACTGGATTCAGATCCCTTATTTTTAAAAGGTATTTAAGTGACATTTTAATCAATCAGGCTGTACAGGAAGCACCACATTTTAACAAAGCCAAATGACATCACATTTCTAATAAATTTTCTTCAAATATTGGATGCAATGAAATCTTTGGAGCAAGTCCATTCACCATCACCCCAAATGAAACAAGATTAATTCATACATTAATTCATCCCAAATCTTACCCTGTTAGAAAATGCAATATATACTGCAACAGTCTTAATTTGCATAAGATTTAATAGAAGGGGCCTATGTGCAGTAAGAGACTCCTGCACACAAGCTCATCTCAGCTTTCACCATTCAGCACAACTTTACAAAAAGCCTAAGATATAAAATATACTTAAAGCAGTTATCTTAAACAGGATTTAATATATATCACCTTGGCAGCTGATCACTTTTGTTCCCAGTTTAAATGCTGTTGAATCTGATTGTGGAGTTGCAGTATCCCTTTGAAGAACTAGTTAAAAAAATCCCTGAATAAAACAGAAGCCAGCCTGCGACTTCCTCTGAGTTTCAGTAAAGCACTATATACAGGGTATAACAGCCACCCAAACTCACTTGGAACAGAATAAAATCTGAGACAGATAACGGGGCAGAATGCATTAATGCATGAGAATATACATTTTAAGATTTTTATAATTTTAAAAATGGAACCAATGAATTGTTAGCAGTTAAACGAATACTGCAAGTGTAACGTTTACAAACCCACAAAGTTTGAAAACTGATTCCAACAGCTCTGATTCACTGGGTTTAGCTTGGAAATAATGCAAAATAATATCAGCAGTTTTAATAAGGTCTTGCAAATTTAGAAAAAAGAAAACTGAAAGAAAGGTAAGAATGCATTATCTAAAATAAAGCAGGAACACAATAAGGACAATCAAAGTTCCAAAAGCCCATATTAAAAAATTAAGCTTGGAATGCATTGGCTTCCAGCAGTTTACAAAAAAAAAAACAAAAACAAACCAATCAAACAAAAAAAAACCCAATAACAAAACCAAAAGTTGTTCTAAACCTGTAACATCTTGACCTATTTTTAAGTGACAATTTTTATTACAGTTGAGAAAAATGGTTTTATAGCTGCATAAGTTTCCATTTCACTAAAATAGTGCCAACAAAAATAAGTTTGCATAGAAAAACAAAATTTCAAATTGCCACTGGCTACATGCTTAAAATGGGAAATGCAGGTATTGTAACATAAACATAGTGCAAACCATGGCAGTTCTGGTGACTTGGACTGCCGCAGGTCAGGAAACAGACCATAATATACCCAGTTCTCACAGTTTCTGGTCTTTTATTCAATCCTTTGCCAAGTAGAAGCAATGCACGTGTGCAGAGCCGGGGGTCGCTGCTGCCGCTGGTTAACGCAGTTTGAGATCGTCACCGCTGCCCAGGTTGGAGCCAGGACTAGGGTCTTGCTGTCTTCTTGCCTGCATGGACAAACACACTCTGAGCATCAGCAACCAGGAAATGATCAGCTCTCTTATTCAGTATATTAACACAAATAAGACCATAACCAATACAAGTTAAACGTACAACACAAAAAGTAGCAAAAGCAATCCTGTAGCTTAAGGCAACTCTTACAGGAGATGAATTCAAGAAAGATGATGCAACTTCAGTTTAAATAGAAATTATGAAAAATATCAAATTGCATCAATAACTTAAAATGCACTTTAAAAAGTCTGCACTAACCAGCAGAGGGTAAGGGCTGTGATCTTAATGCCAGCATTAAGATATGGAAAGCAGCAGAATGCTAAATGATGATAGGGAAAGTTCAGTATTTACATAGAGATAGCAACGTTAATTGTAAAGAAACTTTACAATTCGAGCAGTGAGCTAAACAATACTTTTTAACATCAAAATAATTCTTGCCCCCCCAGTTCAGTCTGCCCCCCAGGCTCTCAGGAGGGCAACCCTGAGGGGGCTCAGAGCCTGCTGTGCCTCCCGAGCAGGGGCTGTGTGCTCATGCTCACACACATATGCACACTCACACTGCCAGGCTTCAAACATTGCTTCAGCAATCAGCAAGAGACTCCCTCAATAGTTAGGTAACAATTTTGTGTCTCTTCTTCCAAAAATAATTTTCTTTCCTGTGAAATTCCCTTCTGTTAACCTTTTCTGTCAGTTTTAGGGAGAAAGGCTACAATATGAGATAGAATACACCACATCATTTCCAGATAATTTTATGAGGGAAACATTTACTTTAGCTTCCTCTAGAATCAAGAGACTTATAGTAACACATGAGCACAATTTAATCCATAGATTGACACACATTTTAACACCTCATGTTTTACTGCTTTCCTCTTTGGTGCACCTGCAAAGTTAACAAACTGAGAAAACTGACATATGATTGCACCCCTGTATTAAAACAAAAGTAATGTAAGTTCTCCTTAAAATAAATTATTCTGTTAAACAGTTTGAGTTAATGACATTGTAAAGAGGCAATTAAGAATGGTCAGTAACAGTAAAAGACATGGCTATTTACTTTCTCTACCTGTACACAGGTACAGCACACACAAATGCTGCATGTAAATACTTAAAAACATTGATATCCGTATAATTTTAAAGCCATACTTTGACTCTGAGAACATCTAATACATGCTAGCTGGTTTTTAAGACATTTTAGTAGCAGCACTTTATTTAAGGTTTACAGAGTGAATAGCTGGCACCATGGCCTGGAACTGCCACATGTCCCAAACAGTCCCAGGCCACATTCTCAGCTGGTGGAAGGTGTCACTACTCAGGCTTTATTCCTTCAGCTGCAATAACCTGCCATATTCAGGGCTTTAAAAAATGCAAACCAATGACAACTTCCCTATTCTGAAAGACTTTTCCTATGTTCCTTAAAGGCTGGGGAACAGCCCTAACACAGGCATTGTGCCACTGCAATACCCTTCAAGCAGCTACTGTGTTGGCAGCATCCCACAGAGCTGTGACTAACAGGGGCACAGGTGCTGCTTTGGGCGCTCCCTGGCTCTCCTGAGCCCCAGTTACCGACAGAGAGGAATCCACCCCACAGCACAGCAGCTGCCCCAGCTCACGAGGTGCTGCTGCTGCTGCACTCCCATTCCAAAGGGTGAGCAAGCACAGCCTGCTCACCCCAGACCCTCTGGCATGCACTGCTGACACCACTTTTTCCAACTTAGACCTTTCTTTGTTCACTTCTTCCTGCCTTATCTACCATTCTTCTTGTCTGCCTAATTGTATGCTCCCAGTGCACTAGGTTAGCTGCACCCAGACAGAGAACTGCTGCTTCCTTCTCCTATTTAAAAGCCAATTTCAAGTTACATTTTCCTTTCATGTGCAATGGTCCCTTTCTGATGCACATGGAGTTCATTCAATAAATCCCTCTGGTAAATCAGCATGTTTCCAGAGCAGACAATGCCCCTCCTGCACTCTCCTTAGAGGTCACACTGCCACTATTGCTTTGGAAACACCTCCACAAACTTAAATATCACAATTGCTACCTCCTACATTTATGTATTCAGTGTTGGCTGTACTTTAGATAATTAAGAGTGAGCCAATCTTTTTGCTCTGTTCTATCTGCACTAGTTGTACTCTGAAGGAACAATCTGCTTCTCCTGCTTGCAGAAGAAATCTGAAGGTGAGAACCAACACCAGTGCTGGTGCACAAACCCACAGATTTCTCAGTAATCTGTCTGAGGAATCACTTTAAAGCAAACTGCTCTAATCACCACACAGCACTGATCATTTTAAGTGTTTAAGGGCACATTCCTTGAGGCCCTTGAAACAACTTCTGCACACTGTCCTCTTCCTAGAGATACCAAGAATTACAAGATAGCATTTAATTAAGCTTTTTACATTATTTCCAAAAGCCAAATCATTCAGCTTTGACTACCAAAATCACTGAAGGAAACCCCACACTTCCTTCTTCCTTCAATAGAAAAATCAACTGCGCTGTAAACATTTTCTTCATATGAAATGGTTGTTCATCAAGTCTGAATAGACACTTCCAGACTAATTTAAGAGTTGTACCAAGATTAACAAAACAGCAACAGTTCTACTTTGCATACCCTTCTATTGAACAGACTGTAACAAGATTTCTTCTGGTTTTCCTGCTGCCTCTTTCTTGTAAAAGGAAACAAAGACATGCACTGTCTTTAACAATTACCAAAATCTTACTTCTACCAATTTTGCACTCCATAAACATTTTTATACTTAACTAGAAAAGACCAGCAAGTTAATTGCTGCTATAATACTGCTCTAAAAACAACAGTGTTTCTTCTTCAGAAAACAAATCATATGCACAGCAATTTTATTGTCAAATTTCAGTGAAGGCTCCAAGATATGAGCATATGGTTGCATTTATGCTTTGCTTAAAGTGGCCCTTTCTTTCAAAGCATATGAAGGAATTTGCATGATTCATGACCTCATTGCTACTTGTAGAATTTGCAGAAGCCACTAGTGAACAACTGCCAGATTTGCCCTTTCAAGTGATATGCAAAAGGCATGACAAATGACCCTCAAATATACCAAAACCAGTCATTACAATATCTTACAACAGTGTATATGGATAAAGGTGTAATTTTGCAATTCAGTAAGTGGGGATTTACACAAGCAACTGCAAGATGTTGGAATGACAGCTCTGACTCAGGCACCCTCCTTTCCTTGTGCTACTACTGAGCAAAAAGACAAATGTGTGAAGCAGGCTTGTTCTAGCAGCCACAGCCATTCTGCCAGGGCACAACGTGCTCAGTACACAGCAACTACAACTGGGCTTCACATGCTGAAAGAAAAATACAGAAATTAAAAGATGCTTGGTAAAGACTAGAAAAAATCACTTTGAACAAAGACAGGAAGCACATTGTGGAGCAAGAAGCACTGGGTGCTATTTTTGTCCACTGACAATTGGCAAAATAAAACTTCCATAAGAAATGGCACAAGGTCCTTAACACTCCCTTGTAGGAGGAGTGTGACTACCACACGAGTGCCCTACACAAGTGGGGTAGTATCTGCTACTTCTCAGTCTATTATAGGAAGCTAAAACTTCCCTTTTGTAGATGTAAACCAGCAATTTTCCAGACTTCTCACCACTGGGTGGTCCTATACTCCCAAGCAGAGCTAATCAATCCTCTAAATTGCAATTTTTGCTGTAATTTTTGAAATGCATATCTTTTGCTGCCACACACAAGCAGCAGTATTACTCTCAGTGAATAATGGGCTCAGCTTCTCAAGGATTAAGGAGACTTGCTTCAATTAAGAAAGATGCATCTATCTTTGCCATTGGGAAATGGAATACACTGCTATGAGTCATGCTTAATGAGCCATGAGAAAACAGCAGTTATTCATCCTTTCTCTGTGTATTTCATTTTTTCAGTCAAACGTTGATTTTAAGTTTGAAGGAGCACTACTTCACATGTTCTTCATCTGTTCTTTAGTGAAAGGATAACAAATGTTTGCTTGTGAGAAACTTGTAATTAATACACAGATCCCACCAGAGTTGCAATTATCCTAAAAATTAATGTATTTTAATCAACATTGCCAGTTTTCTTCCAAATATCCAGGAACAGAAGAGTTAACCTGATGGACACATCAGGAGTTTCAACACTGAAAAATACTTAGCACTCAGCCTTCAGAACATGAAGCCATGCAAATCTTCTGCTGCACAGAAGGAATTGTAGCTGGCCACAAGCCATTGAAAACCTCTAACCCTGAAGAGGGTGTGATGACCAACTGAAAGAATTGCAGGAACGCATGTGGCAAAAAACACTTCAAAGCCTCCTCTCAAATGCTACTCTAGACTTACTCATGCTGAACTCATAATGCTGGTATCATGGGGGTAATGACAAAAAAGAGAAGAGTTACTGACAAAAGCATTTTGGGAGTAAACAAACATAAAACTGTGTCCTATAGCACTTCTTACACCTCTTCTCTCTTTAACCTCTGATGTCTGAGCTTTTCCCAAGCCTAAACACAGGCTAAGGGGAATGGACTGAAAGTCCTAGCAAGAGTAAGATGCAGTAATCTGCATCATATTATTTTTCTTCTTAATAAACTAGATAGCTTGGAATCATTAAATCAGTAAGTTTTATCATTTACTTTTCTGAACAAGAACCACATTGGAGACTTTACATCTGTTATTGGGGCACAAAGGAAAAACAGATGGGCAATAAGGAAGGTGGCACATAAGCAGTACCTCCAGCAGCCAAGACAGTCAGAACACATCCTCCTCCTCCTCCAGCCACTCAATCCTGCCCCATGGTGCAGCCTATTGTGCTTCTAAATGTGCCTACAAAACTCCTCAAACTGACTTTAAGAAAGCATCTCTAACCAGCCCCTTCCTGTGCATGTTCTGAGGCCTCAAACATACCTAAGGAAACCAACTCCTCTTACCACATGAGCTCATCAGGAAAAGACAATGCAGTCCCAATGTGTGGGTTACCTGATAGCTCTGACAAAGCAGAACTGAGAAAGTTGGAAGCAAATTTAGTAAGGATGGACAGGGCTGCCATGAAGATGGCCCTCCCTTTCTATGAATCACTTACAAAAAGCAGCAGGGAAAACTGGGACCTCTGAAAGCCACACAGTGAAATGACAAATACAACAATACCCACTGCATATACAGCTTGGGACACTGGTGAAGAGGAGGGAAGGAAGAGGGAGCTAATTTGAAGAAGGGCTGTCACAAAAAGAATAGCCAAAATAAAGTCTCTCCATGGACAACTCCACTGCAATTCTTTAATTGGATTCTGGCAGCTCTGTCCTGTTGAAACAGACACAGCAAATGCATTATGTGCCTTGGCATCTGCCATCTATAATTTACTAAATAAGTGAAAAATCAGGCTATGCTATGAAAAACTAAACAGTGAACATTTGGATTCTCTTAGGACTGCCAACCTCCTGAAAAGGAATAAAAAAAAAAAAACCCAACCAACCAAACCTGAGAATACTTTTCAGATACTTTTCTAAAAAGTAAACAACCACAGGATAAAAACCACCCAAATGAAAAAAAAAAAACCAAAACCCAGCCCTGAAATAAAGAGAGCAATACTCAGAAAAATGACCAGTTACACCCAAGCACACCTTCACATTAGTCCTGGTATCTGAGCAGACCCACAGCAATGAACTGAAAACTTTGAGTTGCTGGTTAATAACAGCCTCTCCCATGGAGATGTGAGCATGGCTCACAATGCTGGCCCTGCCTCCAGTAACCTTTACTGGACAGAGGGCAGGAGAATCTCAGCCTTCAGAACTGGAGTCAGCAAAGCTGGGGCCCTACAGCACAGTGAGAATGTCAACTCATATATCACAGAACTCCTTTGGTCACAGCTTGATGAAGCAGCCCGTGTGCTTCCTAGTCTCTGGGGGCCTTGCACAGACTCTCAATCTGCATTTCTCAGAACTTTAGCCACAGCAGCACCACTACACACTGCATCCATGAGCCACTGGCAGCCAGAGGGGATATGATCTTTACCACATTCCTAGCAGGCACAGCTATCAGCTTTAGACTTCATGGCCTGGATCCAGTCTCTGCAGTTGCTTTCTTGGCTGCCCATAACATTCATTTTGCTATCAGCTCTCCTTTTCACTGAACCTGGGAAGAAGTAGCCTTGATCTTTCTTAATTATAATGTCAAGCACCACTTAAATTATGCAAATAATGGAAAACAGGCCCTCAAACTTGGCAAGAGATCTGGATGTTAGACTGAAGTAACTGTAGAACTATTAATGCCATGAATTCTATACCCAATGCTCTTTTTTATTCCTACTTCCAGTCTGATTGTCTTTCAAGCTCACTGAAAGTCAAAATAAAAAATTTTCCCGACAAAGGCCATTGATAACAGTTATTTAGCACTTATCTCCATCAAGACTTAATTTCAAACTACTATCCACTTCCTGGGAACAGACTGAAAACACACATGAACTGTGCTACCTGCAGAGCCTGCTCTCCCTGCAGAGCATGACCAGGCCAGGCAGCACAGCTGCTCCCTGACCCCATGCACCCCCTCACCTGAAATCTTTGCAATTGTTTAAAAGCTATTATGAGGGTAATGATTCTGCTGCCCCAAACTGGACCAAGGTCACTGCAAGCCAAGGAAGGAAAAAGCACAGCAGGAATAGGAGCTCTGAAGAGTTTTGAGTAGGGACTGAAATTTTTACTTTCATATTAAAACTTCTTTTCCAAGGGAAAAAAAGCTTAAAGTGCTCCCTTTTAGAAAGCACTGTTTGAAAGCTGGTCTAAAGGTTATAAATTTATAATTAATATTGATTTCCTCCAGACAGTATTCCTCTGTTGCTCAGCCCCTTTCTAACCTTCATTGACTGAAAGAAGACGCTTATATTACAGAATTCCCTGATTTGCAAGATTGATCTCCTCTGTCCCACAGTCAGCATTGATTCTGTACAGCACAAATTGTTTTTCTGATCTATGCATTCTATAGCACTTTTGCACAAGCACCAGCTATTTAAGCTGTTGTGAAGCAAACCAGTCATAACTTAACTGGCCTACTTGTACTGGAACTGCAGAACCTTTTGAGGCAACACACTCCCACCCAAACACCTCTTCCAAGTTATGTTGTACCCATCCTGCACCTAAACAAATTATTTATGCTTGTGTACAAGCACATACCAACTCTATGCTACCCACTGCATATAAAAACCCCAACAGTTTGGGTTTCTTTCGTATTCAAAAACCTGGGTTAAAGGTTATACTATTTTTCTATCATCATCAGTTTGGAGACTACATACAATAAACACTAATTAAATTAATTCCAGATTAATAAGGAAAAAACCCCTTTAAAATCTGATGAGAAAATTTTCTGTAAAAAACCCCGAGCCAAAATTAAAAACAAAAAAGTCCCCATATACTTATTGTAATACTATACACTTTCTTCTGAAGCCAGTTGTATTTGAGAAAAATATAATTAGTTAGAGCATTTATTTACACCAGGAGTTTAATCTTAGAAAAAATTAAGAAAAGGAGACTAATTTCAGTGTCTAGAACCTTGGGAAGAACATGAAAGTCAGTCCTACTACTTTATTTTCTTTCAACTGTAAACTGTTTACATGTCTGTAACAAAATCCTGTTTGTTTTTTAAGAGTTCCCAACTTCAGCAAAATTAAATGAAATGTATATCTTGCCCATTTCAGCTGGTAATTCCCAACAAACAAGAATAATATGTAAAACCTAGGGCAGGACACAGTATTTAAAATTTAGGTAAATTTTTACTCCAGCACTTTTAAAGGGTGGGGTTGGTGGGGGTTTTTGGTGCTTTCTATTGAGAGGGATTGCTTCTGGAAGAAAAACAAATTCCAAAACAGGGGTTTTTTTTCAGCAAAATGAAGGTTTTTAAAATGGGAATTTCATGCAGTTTCCCAAAATGGCTCTGCTTAGCCATTAATGTAATTTATATTTAGCACAAGACCACAAACAGACAGATTGCTAGACTAGACTGTTTTAGGGAGAGCAAACCACTCCGTCTCTTTACTCACAGTGTTGCTAAAATAAAGAGCATGGCAGCAACATAGGAAAGGAACACAAAGCAGAAAAATAAGACATTTTAAAAATACTGGTTGAAGAAATTACATTGGAAAACTTAAGAACAGATCCAACCCATCCCCAAGTAAAGCCATGGGGACATCCTTAGCCAAGCTCGGGAGAGCACAGCTGGACAAACTGTGTACTCACACAGATCCCTGCAAGTCTGAAATTACAGTTGGTCTGTACAAAACAAACCTTCACAAAATACCCTCACCTGCACACAGCAACACACCAGAGGGCCTCTTCTCCTCACCCACCCCTTGAAAATCCATCCTTTTGTGCCATCTGCTCCAGCAAAGAGCTGTCAGGAGGCACCCGCTTGCAGCTTTTCCTCACTGAACACAGGCCATTGCTTCCAATAAATTCTAATTTCACCAGCTTGGGGCTGTTTAAATCTCTCCAAGTCATTCTGGACAGTGTAACATATTTTTGCATCATACCACTATGCTAGAAGACTGAAAAACAAGCAAAAGCTCTTCCTGGAAATTCACATCTAGACAGCAACTTCACAGTAATTTCTGCAGAACACTTCTTGTCCTGACACTAACTCTGGTCATTCATACTGAAACCACAGCAGAGACACTCAGACTGACTCTCAACCACGGCACAAGGAGATAAAGACACGAAAATTAAACATCTGCCTCACCAACATCCCTTCAGTCTCCTTGCTCTTCTAGCTTGGCAAAGGGGAGCATACAAATACTTCAAGTTCATACACCTCATTTTTTAAACAATCTTAATGGGGATAAGGTCTTTCTTGATGTGTATTATTAAACATTCTCTGTCTCAGCATTCCAACATTTTTGTAGAAGTAAAAGTCATTGGGACACCTTATTAATTTTGAAGGCACTAAGAACACTCACTGACTTCAAAAGCATCTTTGAAATAAAAGAATCCTGGAGAGTGGGGCTGGATTTGCAGTATTTGATGTAACTGAGCTATACAAGTTGATATAAAAACTCAAAAGCATCTTGTATTCAAAACAAAACTATGTTAAAAATGTAACAGAAGGCAGTTCAACTCAGAAACTTCAATGAAAATTCCTAAATCCACTCCCACCCTATTTACATCAGAGTGTTGTAATTGCACAAAAACATGATCACCTTTGAAAATTCAAGCACAACCCACCTCAGATGCCCTCAGATGCAAAGAATATGTTCATTAAAATAAAGATCTGGTGTGCTAAACTAGAATGGAAGGGATTCTAGATGATGAAAAGATGGCAAACAAATCTCACAACACCCTGAAGGGGTTTTTGCCTTTTTTTTTTTTTTAAGGGGGAAGAATTTTTTTAATTGGTTGGGAGTTTTTTAGGATACTTAAAAATGAAAATTAGCAAAGTGATAATTTCTAAATTGCTACTGCACTTGCCATTTTTTCCTCTTGCAAAGTGTCACCTTTCTAAAATCCAGCTGTCACACACAAGACACTTTAACATTGTTTTCAATGAGTTATCACTGACCACTCTTCTGTGGGGACTTTTAAGTCTACAGACTTTATGTTAAGTCTAAGAAAAACTTAGAATAGGGAATCTTTTCTACCCAGAAAGCTGTATAAATAAATAATTTAATCTGATCATTTTCATATGCTGCCAGGCTTTGGATGGATAAATATTTCCAAAGAGCTGGCGCCTCTGTTTTGGGTAGGAGTGGGTGGAATATTGCAGGATTCCCCTTCCCTCCCCCACTGAAGCAGAATCTGGTCTCTATTAAAGGCATTTCAACTGTAATTCTACTGTCAGAAATATCCTGATTTTCTACAGTGTTGCAATTCTTAAAACCATCATTAACACTGATGAGATCCTGTTCCACATCTGCAAATTCTGAGTTTTACTGTCCATGCCAAGCATGGCAGAAAAGAAAAACCTAAAACTTTCTTAAGGATGAAAGCTGTATAGAAATCATATTAAAATGATCACAAGGAAAGTATCTTCATTTGTGTGTAGCATAACATACAAAAAAATTCACTCAGCACACTCAGAACTGGCCTTTCCCATATAAAAGTACCATCTCTGTAGTGAAACCAAAGATACTGCTGGCCCCACTGAAATTACAGGAACAGAACATAAGGCAGTCTGGATTAAGGTTTCTGCAGCTGTCAGCAATGCAATCATCAGAAGGGTGCCACTGACAAACTGCATTTCCAAGCTGACTGAGCACGTCAGCATCAGAAAATTCAATACAGGCCACAAATACAACAAACACAGGAATGCACTTTTATGCATCTCTTTCTATTGAGAATTGGCTACAAGGATCATGAACACCAAGTGCTTACTGATTGAAGTTCATTTGATTCTACCCAAATGCTGCCTTAGATTGAAAAGAAGGGTAACAATGAATGATTTGGAAATCTGATTCCTCTTTAGCAATGCATTGTAAGTCTATTTCTGCTCTCTACCATCTCATTCCAAAAGATCTTGATTTTTATGCAGTCAAGAGTAAAAAAGCTTGTCTGTAAACATTCCAGATATATGTTCAGGGCATCGTTACCCCAAACACAGGAACAAAAACTGAAATGTAAAAACCAATTATAGACCTACGAGTACTGGAGGAAAAAAATCTGCTGGTTAGACATATCAAAGAGGCACAGTAAAATAAACAGGA
>WBNP01056259.1:0-10498 GCA_013401095.1 Passerina amoena
ATAGATCAGTACTCTTTTCAACACCAACAAATGTGACTCTTGGACTGCCAGAGCCTCCATATCCTCTTTTTCATTCAGTTTCTCCTTTTTGTCAGCAAAGCAATGGCACATTTGGGTGCTTCATGTCCCTTAAATCCCAAAGAAAACCTTACCAGGACTACTGAGTTACATCGAGCTTTTTTGTAATCTTTCATAAATCAAATCAAGATTCACCTGAAAAGTTTATGTATATTAATAAACTAATGGCCTGCATTTGTCATTCATGAACTAGTTTGGTGGCAAAGCCTCCACTTAAGCAGTGAGAATTTTCCAGGTTTCATTAAGCCTGAAGAGGACACTTGTAGACACAAGTGACTGGCAGACTGCACTCCAAATATTCCAGTGAAGAGGAGGTTGTTTTACAGCGCTTTGCTAAAGATAAATTAGCAATGATTCTACATCAGAATTCCAAATGGGCAAGTCTTTCACAGCAAGTTTGGCAAAGTGGTGGGTCACAGGCTACACTGTTTTGTTTAAATCACTTCTCCCACTCCTACTTAAAATTCAGACATCCAAAGTCAATACAGCAAAGCAATCTCAGCAAGAGCTGCAGTGAACTTGCAGTAATTCACGTGTACCAGGACTCCCCACAGAACAAGCACAAACCCCACGTGTTTCAGAGCAGGAGCTCCACTCTGTCAGTCAGCCAGGGGTGCAAATTAAACACTGCCCCAGGAATCTCCCTCTCCAGCCTCAGACACTGAATGCCACTCATCCCAGGGCGTGGACTAGGAACAGCTCCCCACAGGTAGGTATAAAAGGTGAAGAAATCCCCTTTCCAAGAGCATTGCACAGGAGCATGCAAGGTTTCAGGCATGCCAGCCAGTGAGCCAGCACTCAGCACTTCTCCCTTTCTCCCAGCTGCCACACACACAACCTTTTCCAAGGACGAAGGCACACAGGCAGACAGACAAAGGAAAGGGGTTTTCTGTCTGGCTGCCTGTGGCAGAACAGGTGGCTCTGAGGGACACACCTCTCAGGCAAAACTCACACAATCAGATAAACCCCCCCTGTAGTGCCCAACGTGAAGCATGTGTACAGATGAAGAAACATCAAGCCCTAACATGGAGAGTTTTCAACAGAGAATTCCCTGGTAGATAGAGTATTTTCAGTTACTTCCAAAGTGCTGAATGATGTAATTGTATATTCCTATGCATCACACACACAGACCTACAAAGAGAGGCCACAGCAACAAGAATCCAATTAGACATCATAACATCTGGGAACAAGCAATAAGCAGAGAAAATAAACTCCAAACATGAATGAAAAAATACTGCCATGATTTTGTAATAAATTTATGAGAAGAGCAAGTGCTCAGTGCTGACCCAGCAGATGAGGTAATTGCCTACACAGCTGATTGGACAACCCTGAATTCATTTTCTCTAAGCACTGTTGTAATTTATATCCATTTTCACAGCCACAGCCGTGCCTTAAAGAACCTAAAGCACAAGGGTAAAGCTCAGTCATTCAATTAACAGCCCAAGCAGCTGTGAGGATAGAAATTAAAATTATTTTCTCCATAAAAATCTGTAATTTCTACAGTGAATTTTAAATTAGAGATATTCTATGCATGAATTTCAAATAGAGAATAACTTGGGCTAGCATTTCTCAGCATTCTGATTGCAATCCAGATGTGTGGTATGTGTAATTTCTGTTTTGATTGTTCACAGCTTTCCAGGATTTGGCCTGGGATCTCATCTCCCAGCAGGCGTTCCGTGGCACTCTAAGCACAGAATTCCAAACCCCAGAGAACCTAGAGGCTGCAAGACAGCCTCGACTGCATCTGCTTTGTTTTCTGTTCCTTCCCTCAAATCCAAGTTCCTCTCCTCCATCCAAATGAAACTACTGCAAGTCCCAAAAGAGTGGGAAGAATACTAAAGTACAGCATAAATTGCTCTTAACACACCAGCAAAGACAAAAATAATTTTCACTCAGCTCATCATTTTTGCAGAGACAGCTTTTTTATCCCTTGAATAAGTAGCTAGACATCCACTGAAGGCAAAACAAAGACATGGCAATCAAAAGACAAATTTTGCAGTAAAACCTGTGGTTTTTAAATTTACTTTTTCTGACAGGAATTTGGAGTGCACTCGCTGCAAAGTAAGTGGTAGTTAGGCATATGTTAGTGAAAGGGAGAAGACACTGAAAGCATCATTTCAGAGAAAATGCTTCTTGAATTCTGGTGGAAAGGCTACTCATCAAAGACAAATGCATATCTTTCACACTTTTACAAGGTGTACTGCACTTAGCTGCATTGAAAGCACAACAGAGTATTAACATATTTGCCAGGGGAAACTTCCTAAATGTACAGGGAAAAGAGCTATGAAGTGACTGACTTGGACTGCTGCCAAGTCAGCAATCCTGCACAACTTATGTTTTCCATATTTACTCAAGCTTTAAGGAGATTTCAAAAAGGAACCCCACCTGGCCTGCTAACGAGATATTTAACAAAATAATTTTCTAGGGTTCCAAAACCCTGCTCTGCAGAGCATATTTTAATGACATCAAATTGACTTGAAAACTCCACAAATGTCATCCCAACATGCTGATTGAGAATGGAACCAGAGTATTTCTGTGATCAGAAAAGATCAAAACAGCACAAAGAAACAAATGGAGGGAGCAAAGGAAAACATAATAACAGAATAATTTAGGAGGGAAAAGACCTCTAAGGTCATCAATTGCAACCTTTGAGCCATCACCAGCTTGTCAACTAACCCAGGGCACTGAGTGCCACATCCAGCTGTTTCCTGAACACCTCCAGGGCTGCGACTCCACCATGCTCTTCACCATCTGAGGTTCTCTCACCACTAAATTTTACTGGATAAGACTAGAAGCAGCTGTGGCTTAGATCAGGCAAATACAGCACATACCAAAACCTCATAGAGGCATTTAAAACCCCAAAGAACTGTGCACTTTTTCCTTCAGCTATGGCAAACCAAACAAATGATGCCCATCCTATAACCTAGTTCCACTGGAGTCCTGCTCTGAGTTACAGAGCCTGGCTGAATAAGAATCCCTGCAGTGTCCCCTGGCCCCACCTCCCTGCTCAAGCAGGGCCAAGCCAGAGCCCACGGCACAGGGTGCTGTCCCAGTGGCTCTGGGATATCAGCACTGAGGGACTCCACAGCCTCTCTGGACAGTCCTGGTCACTGCACAGGGAAGAAGCTCTCACATTCAGGTGGAAATTCCTGGGCATGAGGTCCTGCCCATTTGCTGGCCCTGCTCTGTCCCTCCCTGCACACAGGGACGCACAGGGTGAGGGCCCCTCTCAGCTGTGCCCCCTCTCCAGGCTGGACAGCCCCAGCTCCCTCAGCCTTTCCCCACCAGGGAGATGCTCCATTCTCCAAATCATCTTTGCTGCTCCCCAGAAGCTCCATGTCTCCTGTCCAGAGGAGCCCAGAGCTGGACACAGCACTGCAGGTGACCCTCACAGGGCTGAGCAGAGGGGCAGCATCACTCCCTGACCTGCTGGCACTGCTCTTGCAATGCACCCCAGGACACCACTGCCCTTCTCCTGCAGGCTCCTGGACAGCCTCTGGCTCACCAGGGCCCCAGGTCCTTCCCTGCAGAGCTGCTCCCAGCTGCCATCCCCAGCCTGTGATGGGGCTCCACCAGGACCCCAGGTCCTTCCCTGCAGAGCTGCTCCCAGCTGCCATTCCCAGCCTGTGCTGGGGCTGCTCCTCGCCAGGTGCAGGACCTGCATTTGCCTTTGCTGCATTTCAGAGAGTTGCTGCCTGCCCATCCCTCCAGCCTGTCGAGGTCCTTCTGAAGGGCTGGGGATCTCCTCCCAGCTTGGTGTCACCAGTGAACCTGCAGAGTAGGCAAACTCAGATTCTGCTCATCCCTCAGGTAACTGCTTGCTGCGCCAACCACTGAAGAGAAGTGAAACCTGTCTCGTGGGATCTGCAGAGGAGTGCCCTGCAAGAACCAAGCATATATTTTTTATAAAAACACCTTCCTTTTATTAAAAAATACTACCTCTCCTGACAACGTTTGTTTTATCTGTGTTCCTATGCCTTCAAAGCCACAACAAAGCTATCAGAATAACATGAGAACATTATTTCACAGTGTTACTACAGGGAGAAAAAAGCCATCTACACAACAAAAGAATAGGCAGCAGCAAAGCAGCTGCAGCTCCTGCCTGACACCAAGGATGAGCAAATCATTTTACAGTTCAGAAACTGGCCATGACAATGGATTCTTTCCTGGAGCCCTGTGAATTTCACCCCAGGCGTGCCGATTAGTCTGCTATGGGACTAATGGAGTAGCACTCCCAAGGAAGGGGCTGTCTGTCTCTGTGCAGGGTTCCTGTGCCCACAGCAGGATGAAGCAGAGGTGCCAGAAGCATTACACTGTGGGAAACAGGAGCACAGTGGGATCTGTGCTCCTTGCCTGCATCCCTGCAATGCCTCTGCCCCTGAGGTGTGTGCTGAGCTGCAGGGACAGCAGCTCAGAAACACTGCTGGGAGTCAGCTGGTCCCTGAACTGTGAGTGGAAGGCCAGCTAGAAAGAGATACTGATAAAGATTGTAGAACAGCAGCAGCAGCTGGGGAGACCTGGGGGCTACCCAGGAGGGAACACAGAGACAAAGGTGTGGTGAGAAAAGGAGGATAAAGGACTGAAGCAGCAGACCAGGGAGCTGTCATCATTCTCCACCAGAGAAGATGGGGGACAATGATCCAAAGGAATACTGAGGGTAGCAGATGTCTTTGACAAAAGCCAGCACAAAAGTACACTGGAATGAGAGTTTTGAAAAAATACAGATTTCCTCTCACCCTCTTACTTGTAACAGAATTAACCACAAATACACTTTTAATAGAATGTACATGCTAGTTCACCTTACTTCTATACTACCAAAATCCCTGTTGCTATCAACAAAAGGTGTATTTACTGGTTTTTTTACAAATTTTTCCCCTCTCAGTCAGACACCAGCTCCAAGTTGAGCTCAGGCATCGAAAGATCCTGTCCCAGCTGGCAGGCCAGAGTTTTGCTCTTGCAGATTTAAAGACAAAGTGTCTCCTATGAGAACTTGTGTAATCAAGACCTCTCTGTGAGGTCTCTCGGCAAACCAGGCTTGATTTTGATCTTTTACATTGTCATCTCCTTGGAGAAGTAAGGGTAGCAGAGTCATGTAGAGCATTAGCCCCTGACAAATGTATGACAAAAACCCAATTAAGCTGGTGACACTATTTAGGAGGAGGGCAGCTTAGCCCAGCCTGCTTTTCTGCAGCTGGAGATGCTCTGAAGGAATGCAAATATTGCTCATCAGTGGGAAGATAAAACCAAGTGGGGTATGAAAGAAGAATCTCTGCTGAATAAAAAGGGCAGCATTGATGCTTGCTCACATATCTGTGAGTATCTGTGCCTGACATGACTTGACAGAGCTGCTCCAGCAGCTCCCCTCAGAGCCACCAGGGCAGAGTGGGCACAGCCACCACACTGAGCTCCCTGCCAGGCCCAGGGGCCTTTCAGGTCACCTTACCCTGGGCAAATATCACCCTCAACCAGCTGGCAGAGAGAATCAGGTGCAGTGTTCCATAAAGCCAGTAGTGCTCACACCAAGGGGAAAGAAAAGAGAAAATATAGCAGGGACATAGTTATTACCATGCATTTTACAAACCAAATGAGTGTGAAAAACAAGTTTACATGGTTAGCAAGAGTAATATTGCATGGAAGTAACCAGCATATCAAACTTCAGAGCACAGGAAAAATGGAAAAAAGGGCCAAAAGCTAATGTTTAAAAGAATAAAACCAGATACTATATCCTGCATAGCTAATTACTGTGAATGAGGAGTTCCTTGCAGGATCAAAATGCTAATAATGAAGCAAGCAAGAAGGATCTCATTTACATTAGAGTAGACCCATGCTGAACACTTTCTAACTTTGCCTCTGCGTTTTTTACCTCTGAGGAACAAAGACCCTTTGAAAGCACAAAAAGCAAGTTTCTGGTCTACTTGGAAATGTTATTTATTTTGTAGGCTTCACATAACAGCAGGTTTCAGAAAAGTACTCAGCCTTACAAGTGCTCAGTGGGAGCACATATCCAACTTTAGAGGGAAACCAACATTGCTAATTATCACTAGATAGGGTTTTTCTACAACTTCCTTGTCTCTCAGAGGGTCTGTTCTCAAACAAACAGATATTTGACATGAAATTCACAAAACACAGGGACTACCTTGGCTCCACGACAACAACCTGGTGTAAATGCACACCTGAACATGGCAGTATTTGATCGTCTCTCAAGAGAATGTTGCAGAAAATAACATAGAATCAGAGAACAGTTTGGGTTGGGAAGGCCCTAAAGATTGAGTTCCAGCCCCACTGCCATGGGCAGGGACACTGTCCACTAGACCAGATTGCTCAGAGCCCCATCCTTAAATAGTTCCAGGGATGGGATATGCAGAACTTGTCTGTTTCAGTACCTCACCTCCCTCATGGTAAAGAATTGTCCCTAACATCCCATCCAAACCCACTCTCTGTCAGTGTGAAGCCATTTCCCTTTTCCTGTCTCTCCAGGCCCCTGTAAAACGTTTCTCTCCCCCTCTGTTGTAGGTTCCCTTCAGGCACTGCAAGGCCACCATGAGGTCACCCCCAAGGCTGAACAATCCCAATTCTCCCTGCCTTCCTCCCAGCAGAGCTGCTCCATCCCTGTAATCAGCTCTGGTGTTCCTCCTCTGGACTCACTCCAACAGGTCCATGGCCATGAAGGAATCCTCCTTCAGTCAGACTAGGCAAAGAAAACTCATTTACTACATAAAAACGTGGCTAATCAAGGCTGAGAAACTGGGGAAAAGGAAAAAGAAGGCAATTATTTGTTATGCAAGAAGCCACAATGCCAAAATTACGAGTCCTTAGCAGAACTGCACTCAGCAGATGTTACAGGGCTAAATCCTGGCTGTGCTCAAGTCAGCTGGAACACCTCTGTTCACTCAGAAGTAACCAGGCTTCACTTCCCCTATTTTACCACAAGCTTTATTACTCACTTTGCCACCACAGCTCCGTCTGTATTCATGTTCTGGCCAGAGTACCATAGGGGCTCTCTAGGTCTCTTCCTTTCACTGTTGCTCTTTGTATGAAGGAAAATGAATAGTGGTCCAGCATCTCTATTAGCTTACTGTGTGGGAAAAAGGGATTTTGCAACATTTCTTCCCCACAAACTCTACCTGAAGAAACCCTTACTTTAATTTTCTCCAGAGGTCTTCAGGCATAGATTTACTTGTGCAATAACACCATGCATTGAATTTGAATGACCATGAGGTGCCTGAGGGAATTGCTACAAAGGCATCATACTCATACAAGAATTATTTCTCTTTGGCTTTCTCATTTTGACTGGCAGAATGCTGGATCAGAGAACACATCTCCGTAGCCTTTGCTTTTATTGTCTTCCTTCACCTCAGCTGTCTCCCATTGAGCCCAGTCCCAACACTGAAATTTGCAGCACTGCCCCCAGTACCAAGCTACACTGTACAGAGAATAATCAACTACACTAAACACAAGCTTGTTCAAGCAGAAAGGTGACATTCAGCTCTGCTTTGGAGTATTTGGTACTGATGTGTTGTACCATTCAAAGGATAAATCTCAGAATATACTTCTGAGGGCACCACACAGTTAATTGGCACATATTTTCCTTACAGACCATTAGAAAAATAAAAACATTCCGAAGTTTAAAAAAACCCCAACTATTTGAGTAAAAGTCTTGTGGTTGTTCAGCCTAGAGAAAAAGACTGTGGGGAGACTTGATAGCAGTCATATGTGGAAAAGAGAAGAAAAAAACATCTCTTAACTTATAGCCAAGGGGAATTTCAAGTTAGATGTCAGGAAATGTATTCTGTGCATAAGGGCAGCAACTTACTAGACTGGACAGCCTAGTGGGTTGTGGAATTTCCAGGAAGAAGCTGTAAAAAATTATTGGATAAATATTTCTGAAAAACATGAAAGATGGGAGACTTAGATTAGATGTTAAAAAGAAAGTGATCCTGGCAGAGGCTGCCCAGAGCAGCTGTGGCTGCCCCATCCCTGTCAGTGCTCAGGGCCAGGCTGGATGGGCTCTGAACAGCCAGGACTGGTGGGAGGTGTCCCTGCCCATGGGGCATGAGGTGATTTTTAGGGTCCCTTCCACCCCAAACCATTCCAAATTCTGGCAGAGTTCTCTGGGCATCCCCTGCAGCCACTGGCTGGGCACAGGTGCCACTGAGGCTCCTCCATGAACTGCTGCTGCTGCTGCCTCGTGTTTTGGTGCATCCCTGCCTCGTTCCTGGGGCTGGGCACTGGCCAAACCAGGCACCCACAGCAGCCACTCACTCGCCCTCCCCTGCCACAGCTGGGCAAGGACAGAAGAAAAGTAATGAAGGGTTCACGAGCTGAAGCCTGGGTCTTGGGCTTCAAACCATCTGCTAAGCCAGGTATGCTTTTATGAAAATTGCTCTTCCCCACAACATTCCCAGCCTGGCACTGCCAACTGCCCCCAGCCCCAAATGCCCATGGCTGGCAGAAATCTCCACGACAGTCTTTGAAAAAAGAATTAGAGAAGAAGAAGAAGAAAGAAGACACCATTTCTGCACTGAAAAGAACCATTTCTTTGTGCCCTTGGGATTCACAGTTACATTACACAAGTCCAGATTCCTGGGCCATTGGATGTCAAACGTTGGCTCAGTTCATAGCAGCACTTGCAGTTTCCTTGCCTTTGCCTGCCACTGCAGACCAACCCTTTGGCCACCACACTCCAAAGCCACCTCAGGCTGGTACTGACTGGCCAGTAGACAATCTGCAGCACAGATTTAATTGCCAAATTTCTCCTTAAATTACTCCAAAGGAGCATTAAGCTTTGTAGCTCAAGAAGGAGAAAGCAGGCTGGATTCTTGGTCTGAGCAAGCTGCACATGCAGGATTTATGCAGCGCCTGATGGAAGAAAGGCACTACTGCCTTATTTTCCCTGTGCCCAAAATGCCACCTGGAAGCCAGTGCCTGCTGCATGGGAATCCTTCAGGTGATAAAAGCAGCTCCAGGAGAGAAGCACTGCCCTTCCCTTCCCCACCATATCAGGGGATAAGGACTCTAAATCAATAATTCCTGGCTACATTGAGTCAGTGTCTGACCTGTGATGCAGCAGAGCTCCCATTACATGTACGGCTGGGCTTACACTCCCCCCAAGCAAGAAGGTAAAGGATTTCTTGGAAGTCACTACATAACCTTCCTACAGCTTTCTACCCCTTCTTTATAGCTTCAGCAGTGCCATAACCTTCCCTGACTTTGTCCGCAGACTCCACTAAGCCACACTTCCATCTGTGTGTAGGAATATGTGGGAGAAGGGGGGCTGCACCTCTGCTACACAATAAATACCTTCTGAACATAACCTGGTATCCTGCTACAGTCCAGTAAAATTTACATCAGCCATACCAAGATATCAAAAACCAGCACCAAAAAAAAGTTATATATACAGAGGTATGTAGCATTCCATAAATTCATACTCATCATTCTGCCAGGTGGTAAGAAAGAGCTGGGTAAAATATGGACCCAACCCTAAGCTTCAAATAAGCCAGTACAGGTATTAAGCCTATTTTAAAATAAATATCTTACCAAAAAAAGCAACTACTGCAGAGAGAAAAATAATGTAATGTGCTGATCACTGAATAATTCAAATAGATAGTCACATATACAGTAACACATCTTTAAACTGAACAAGATGAATTTAAATAACAAAATTCCTAAATAAAATAAAGGCCAAGAGGTGAACAGCATATAAAGGATAAAGTTTTTCCTAGAAGCAAAGGTTGCACTGCACCTGTAGGTGTGGAAGTCTCAGTATATAAACAAGTTCACTGCCAGAAAAACCTCTGCATGGAGGAACAATCTCCTTTAAGTATCTTGTCAGGTATATACAACTGCAATAAAACAAACAAAGCAAATCCAACTGTGTTGCCCTTGGGCAGACTCAAACCCACCCTCATTTCTATTTCTACACCCCCAGCCAGGCAGCTCATATGCCCTGAAGTCACTTAGAGCCATCACTAGCCTGATGTCCCTGCAGCTTCTCATCTGTGCCCACTTGCTTTAATTATTCCTTTGCCTGCAACAGCTCCTGCTTCTAAAGCAGCAAGTTTATGTCCTCATAAAGCAGATGAACACTGACAAAAAAAGCCCATAAAATTCCCAGGGCCTCTGTGTCCCTCTTTGCTTGCACTCCCACTTCCTCTTGGAGCTCAGCCTGTTTGCTCTGTGCTTGGCAAACCCACAGCAGAACACCTGGAGCAGTGACCAGTAGGTAGTGTAGAAGTGATCCTGCAGGGTTTGGGCACAGAGGCAGGGCAGCCCATCCTCTCTGCCTCAGTCCCTGTGGATTTGGGCACAGAGGGAGGGCAGCCCATCCTCTCTGCCTCAGTCACTGTGGATTTGGGCACAGAGGCAGGGGCAGGACAGCCCATCCTCTCTGCCTCAGTCCCTGTGGATTTGGGCACAGAGG
>WBNP01056262.1:0-14459 GCA_013401095.1 Passerina amoena
GAGAACTGCCCCAGGGCCACGTGACAGCACCTTTGAATGACATTTTTATATTTTCTTTCTCTGCCTTTGAATGACATTTTTACATTTTATTTGGAAGCGAGCAGGGAATGAGGACACAGGGGAAGCCACATTCAGTGCGAGTCAGCAGGCAAGGCTGGTATCAAGGAGTCCCTCTGCAAGGCAGGATTGCAACACGGGGCTCTTGCCTCACACCAGGCGTTGTGTTTGTCCAGGGAAAGGAGGCAGCAATCCCAGGCAAGCCTCTTCCACCTGCAGAACAAAGGCTTGATGGGACACGCAGCATAATGGGAACCTGAATCCATTCAGCCCCAGATTCCTTGGGATGTGCCTTCTCCTGGCCCTGCAGCCAAGGGGAACCTCTACAAGAAACTTTGCCACGGAGAAAAATGAAACAAGCGAACTCATCGGTTTACAGAAGTTTTTATTGTTCATTAAGGAAGCTTTTGTGCAAAAAAAAAACAAAAAAAAAAACAAAAAAAAAAAAGAAAAAAATCAAGACAATGTTCTTTAGAAAGCAACTGCACAGTGTGCCCCCCCAGCATGACTCAAGCAGGTCGGGTGCCACAGCCCACAGGAAGGGAGAAAACTAAAGGGACTCCCAGCAGCAGCACAGGACTTCCCCTGGTTCACCTTGCCCAGCATGAATCCTACTAAAAACCCCAGGAAAATAAAACCTTCCCAACAAGCTGTCAATGCAGCCCCACCTTCCCCCAAGAAAGATGCACACCATCCAGTTTAGAACACCAAACGCCACGCTCCGTGCCCTGGTGTCACACAACCTGTCCCTCCAGGGCAGCACTGCCCGAGGGACAGAGCCCATCTCCTATCTGCTCCATCTGGGATACACCACCAGAACCACTGCCCAAGCCTGCCAGGACAGAAAGCTGCAGGTATTTTATGTCTTTAGGGGAAACTTTCCTTTTTTTTTGTCTCTTCTTTAAAGCCATGAGTGCTTCAGCATTCAGGAGACAGGGAAGAACAACCTCTGTTGCCATCTGCCAGCACTGCCCAGGCTTTTGGTATGCACACAGATCAACTAAAGACCTGCAGTCCAGTGGTTTTCCAATGAAAAATACTCTACTTGTCGCTACAGCATTGTTCCTGGAGCTCCTGCATGCCCCACACACCACAGGAACAGCAGGAGTCACCAGAATCTTTCTGAACAGGGCTGGAATTTTCAAAGCTCCACATCTGCCCAGCTGCTCCTTCCCAAAGGTCTCCTCAGAGCCACCTCAGTGGCCCTGCTTTGGGGATTAACCTGATCAGAAATGCACACCCCATGCAAGGTCTGTCCCAAGCAGCACAAGCAGGACTCTCACCCCCAAGGCCTGCCATGAAGGCTCTTTTTTTTGGGGATTTTAGGCCATTTAAGTGGAATTTCAGAGAGGTGTGAAAGGCAGGCTGTCAAGTGTGCCAGCAGAGCTTTAAATAGCCACTTTAGTGCTGCTACCACCTGCCATCTCTGCTTGCTGCATTTCCCAGCAGAAATGGGAGCTCTGGGTAACAATTCATACCTCCAGTTACTCAGCAGGGCGTCAGGGAGAGTGGGTGGGCAGCAGTGGGAGGTGCCCCAGGCCTCACAGCACCTCTCAAGTTTTAGATGACTGAAATATGCTGTGAGAGGAAAAGCAGAGCAGGGAACAAACCAGGTTACAATAAAACCCGTTTTTCCACAAATTCCACCCTCAGTGCTGAGCTCCCTCTGACATATTCCCAGCTCCTGCTGACTTGATCCTCCTTCATCTTCCAGTGACAGCTCATGCTACCTCCTCAGCACCCAGCTGGCTGCTTGTGGGAAGCTGCAAGACCAAGCAGAATTGAGCAACCAGGATAAGGGAAAAGGGAGTCATTCCTCAGGTACACCAGCATGCTTCAGGAAACTAACATCCCACGGGACTGGGCTTGGCAGCAGAACAGCCAAGGAAATCAGAAGGATGTGATCAAAGGCTGAGGGAGGGATTTCCTTAGCTAGAACAACACCACGAGCCACAAGCGTGGTCACTCAAATGCAAAAGGCTGATCATTCAAATGCATCTTTTTAATTCTCAGTGACTTTGGAAGTTAGCTGGGCACACAAAGCCCCCTCCTCTGCATCTGCAGAGCTTTGAAAATTCCAGCCAAAAGGATTCCCAGATTCAACAGTATCCCTTGGAGTTCCCACACACAGAAAATAAACATTCCAGCCAGATGTTAAAAATGCAAAGCATGTAAAATCTTCCCAATGCTGCCTACAGAAAGACATTTGAAAGTTTAGCTGCTATCTTGCTCTTTTTTTAAAAATTTAAAAGATAAGAGCCTTGTCTCATTTCACAATCTCTGTCATTCTTCCCAGCACATGAACACTTCAGCCTACCAATTAAAAAAAAAAAAATCTACAACACACTGACTATTTTTAGGAGCATAATGGGTTAAACTGTACAATCAGAAGTATCTTTGTTACGTCAACAATGAAAATCTGATCCTTCAACAGCAGCACTGCTACAGAAGAGTTATTACAACAAAGGAACTTGAAGGTCAAATTGTTAATGAGGCAGAGAGGAGGGACAGGTGAGATACAGCTCTCTGCCAACCTCGGCCCACATTTCCTAAGAGCCATGGCAAACTTTCAGAACTGGAAATTCTTCTTCTAGTTCCACACATGACGTTTGCAGTGATCAACAGCCTAAAGGGGAAGAAATAGCTGATATTAGTGGAAAAAAGCCAGTTTGCAAACAAGCAGTTCAACACCTCATCCTGAGCCAAAATCTTGGGAGCAAATCTGTTTTTCTTAAAGTAAGTGATTTCAAAGAGGACTAGAATAAATAACATCCTGAGCCTCACCAGGCAGGAAGGAGCTTTAGGAAAGAAGGCTGATGACCCTTAGCCATTAAGGCCTGGCAGAAAGAGCAATACTGGAAGCCAATTTTTAGAGCCTGCTGAGAAATTGTGACATGGTGTGTTGGCTGCAGGAATACTGACTAAATATAAAGCTGACACTTTACCTTCCTAGAGATTCTGAAATACTGGCAGACAGGTGTGGGACACAAAAAGGAGAGGAAAGTCAGCTTTGAGAAAGCTAAGAGCTATGAAACACCCTCTAATCAAACCAGTACCCTTTTGCTTATTTTGAACTGGAGTTCATGCACTTCCAAGCGCAGTAGAAGCCAAAAATGGCTCAGCAGGAGCTGTCAAGGATCAGAAGGACACTGGAGGCAGAAGGCAGCTTTACTTACATTGCACTGAGCAGCAGTGTCCATGTTCTTACACCAGTAGCCTGGACCCCAGACACAGGCATCATTCCCCAGGAGAGGCTCTTTAGCTGACTCACACACTCCAAGTTTCTGGGAAAAGAGCAACAGCACAGTCAGCACCTTCCTAACTGCACCAAGAGATCTCCAGTCCAGCCTGATGTCTGAGCTGGCACCTGAGGGAGCGTGGAAGCTGCACTGAGGCAGCTGCAGGAGCTCTCACTGAGGTCACACCTGCAGCTGAACCAGCAGCCAGGCAACCTGAGCTCAGTTACTGGAGTTACTTCGTATCAAGTTTGGAAAAACACATCTTCTAGAGAGGGACCTTTCTCAAGAAATGTCACTTTGAGGGCACATCCCAGCCTGTCACTGAACCTCAGCAGTGGATAACCCCTGGCAGTCTGTCCTGCTGCCCTTCCTGCTGCTGGGCTGGCAGTCACACAGCTGCCCATTCAGGCAGCCCCAGGCCTTGCACAAGGGGCTTGCTCCAAGCATTCAGTGGGCTGATTTTGATTCCAGCAGAGTTTCTGCTTGCTGGGCACTGAAAAGCACCTAGGACTGTATCAGAGCCTGCCCTCAATAAAACCAAACTCAATACTCACAGTGCAAACAAAAGTGGGATCCATCACCTCTGCCAAGAGTTGCACAACCACGGGTTCATACTGTTCCACAAACTGCACACACTGTAACAAAACACAGGGTGAGAGATTCTCCTGTGGGGCTTCTGAAAGCAGAGGAATGTGTGGGCTGCAGCAGGCAGGCCTATGTGCTACCCTGAACATCCAACAGCACACTCCACAAGGGTAAAACAGAGGCTTGAGCTCTGCACATGGCACAGGAGTGAGGCACTAATCACACAACTACATCATTGTGTCTGCCAGCTCACACCTGCCTGTAGACTATGAGAAGATAAGGGGTCACAAGGAAGAGAACCAAACAAGACAGGCTTTGGGGAAAAGAACCAAGCAGAGGAAGCTTTGACTGCAAAGCTTCATCTCTGATCGTGGAGATCACGCCTGTCTCAAGAGGGAAGCACACAGAACCAGCTGGAGACAAACTCCCTGAGCAGGACAGCAGCAAGGACTCCCAGGCACTTGGATAACTCCAGTTATTCCCTCAGACAAGGCTGCAGCAGGAGCACTGCCTGCCAGAACAGCCTCTCTCCCTCTAGTGGAGAGCTGGCTCCAGAGCTGAGGAAGATGCTGCTGCTCTCAGCAGAGACAAACAGCACCAATTAATAAACCAACCACAGTTATTAAACAGCCTCACAGCAGGAAGAGCTGCTCCACAGCTGCTTTAAGCCTCTATTCTATCCCCAGTACACTTACAAGCAGTTGCCACTTGCTGACACTCAGCAGCCACCTAATAAGATTTTCAGGTAAATCTTGATATCAGTGGTCTAACAGGTGTCCCACTGGAATTACACCAGCCTACCTTCAATTACTTCATTAATCCCCTGAGCAGGATCAGTGTTGAGAAAAAAAAAAAAATGAAACCTTCAAGTGTTCCCAGCCACTGTTCTCAGAGGATTTCCAGGCAAACCTTTCCTGACTGCAAATGAGTGCAACAATCCAGCCAGTCAATTCAGCCCCTTAAAGCAGACATCTATTCAAGGGCCTGCCAACTCCCAAGGATGGGAACTCAGCAAAGCTAATCCCCCTGCACCCCAAACTCCTCCCAGCCTTTAGCAGGGAATGCTGTTACAAAAACCAACAAGAGAAGCTGCTCTCTAGTTTTCCCAAATACTCTGCAAGATGTCCCTGCCTAGGGCAGGGAGGTGGAATTAGATAGTCTAAGGTTCCTTCCAACCCAAACCATTCCAGGATTCTGTGTTTCATCCTTCTGTTCATCTCCATCTGCCCTGCCTGACTGGAAGGCAGGCTGCCACACAGCAAGGTCACTCAACTGCCTCAGATCAAGCCTTTCCCCCTTTTTTTGTTTGCTCTACTGGACAGGAGAAGCTGCTGTGCTTTGATGTTAATTAGTAGAGGGAAAAACCTGAGAAGGATCAGGTTGCTGGACACAAGCCAGTCCCAGCTGCACCTGTGGACAGTTTGTCTCCAGCCAGAGACAAGGCATTTGGCCAAACACAGAGACCTCTGTGAGCAGTACCTGGACATTTATAGCAGAAGCAGAGACACTTGAGAGACGGACCTAAAATTAGCATATAGACAAAATATCAGATGAAACACTCAGAAAATGAGGTTGAGCTCAACTGCCAGTGTTAGGACCTATGCAAACACCAAGACCATGGCACAAACACCATACCTGTTCACTGACGGACTCTGGCAGGAAGTGACAGACTTTTTCCAGTAAAGCTTCAATTTCAGCTGTCGTGGCATTCTTCTCTAGCTCTTTGTCTGCATAAGCCACCACCATCTTGCAGATATCACAGAAGCCACCTGCAGGTTTCACCACAACTGAGAAGGGAAATAAAAAACCAAAGCAAACATCAGTGTTTGGGCAAAGAGAAAGAGAAGAAAGGAGGCAGTATCAGCAGTGTCCTCAAAAGAGATCTCCTCATAGGTGAACCAGCTCGTTTTGAACACCACAGACCCCTCATGACCCACCTGGCTGCTGGGGAAGCTTGCTGGCTGCACAGCACTTCAGCATGGCACACACAGCTTCAGGATTTGTTGCCTCCAAGAGCATGTCAATCACAGCCTGGCCATAGACCTCGATGAAGTCCTTGCACTGGTCCTTGACACTGCCTGGGAACAGGCGGCAGACCACCTCCATCTCATGCACAATCTCCTCCTGAAGCACAGGGCAGCGGGAGGAAATGAGGGGGAGAATTTTGATTCAGTTTATAGCACACCTTTTCTGTCCCACCCAGGATAGAAACGTTGCTGTGGGGAAAACAGGCAATAAAATTGATTTTCCTCCCCCCTTCAGTGCAGCCCTGTGCCAGCCAAAGCTGGAAGGGTACAATGCCCAGCACTCACACACCTCTGTCTTGTTGCTCTCCAAGAGGCCAGTCACTTCTTTCACCATGGTCTCACAGATTTCACACAAGGAAAAAGTCTTCTCTTGAACTGTGGCCTTCTGAGTACACAGAAGAAGAAATACACACACAATAAATCAGCACTGGACCACATCTGACAGGGACAATTCCTAACAGCATTTACCTAGCTGCTCACTTTGGGCTGTATTCAAAAGGTCACACAGAACCCAAATCCAACCTCAAAGGTCTCAGTAAAAAGCTTGTCTGAATGAACAGGCATTTTTATGACTAATTTTAACACTACTACCCCCAGGCTGTACAAAGAGTTGAACTCAGTAGACACAAAGAAATAAACAATCCCACAGAGACAGAAGTCAAGGGAAATATAGAGTGGTTTTTAAAATACATTCATGGAGGACAACATTTCCTCAAATTGAGAGCACCCCCCTGTTTGCAAAAATACCCTTAGGAGAAGCCAAGGTGCTTCTTCAAACTCAGAGCTTCAGCATTCTGACTCTGATCCCTCACCTGCACATGCAGAGTGCTGCCCCATTTTTAAAAGGGATCAAAGTATTACCCCAAACAAAGAGCAAAACTCAAACTGAGAATTTGCATTTAAGGCATCATTCAGAACTGCTGGAACAAGAGTTCCCCTTTCAATCCTAAAGCATTGCCTTGTAGCTCTGGTCCAGTGCAGGCTCTGCTGTTCAAACAAATCAATCAGCTTTCCCACTTCACATCAGGAAACAAGGAAAGGCCAGGAATTCATATGCAGGGAAACCTGGATTATTCTGTGCATGAAAGCTCATCTTTTTCACCTAGTTTTTTACAGTAAAGCAAAAAGCTAAGTACAAAATGCCCATCTTACCTCCACAATTTCCATTTTCACCTCATGAACCACCTGAGCTGGCACCAGAGGCTGAAGAGGAACAGACTTCACAGAAGAACAGAACCCAACCATGGCACAAATGTCCTTTGGTTGCTGGAAAGAGATGTGTAAGCAATTTTTAAAAGACTAGATGTCTCTGCTCTTTCTACAGAGCCTGTGAGCAGGCACAGAGAGCAAAATTTTGAAAGGTTCCAACACAAAGTTTCATGTCTACTTCTACTTCAAGTATTGCCAAAGCATTTGGTAAGGTTATAGGCAGGACAGCTACTGGATGGAATTTAGCAGTTCCTGTTAAAGAGGAAGAGGTTAAAAACCCCATTTTAAAAAACCCATGAGCCCACACTTTGCAAGCCCTTCAAAAGGAGTTGACTTAAGAGCTACCAACACCAGAACAAGCCACCAGCAGCGTCACATCAGAGCTGCATCTGCAAAGCTGCTCCCCAGCTTCAAGTAATCACAGGAGAGGCCAATTATCCTGACTTCAGAGTTCACCAGAAGCTGAGAGAAATGCCTAGAAGAACCTCTTTCCTCATCCCCAAGCTACCTTCTTTAAAGCTGCCAGAAACATCATGTTCTGCAAACAGAAACAATTTCTCTCATTACTGAACACAGCCTACAAGAAACAAAAGTTGAGCTTGTTAAAACCCAAGCCTAACCATTTGTACTGCAACAATTGAACTTGCAGTGTTCTCACAGTAAGAGAAAACAGCAAACAGAAACCTGGTCTGTAAAAAGGCTTTCTTTCTCAAAGAAATACACCCTTCATGCATTTCTTTTTTGGAACATACAGTACTAAATGCACAAAGAAATGCCAGACACGAGGCAAACTGCTGTGAGGAGGACACTCAAAGTGAGATAGGCTGTACAGAGTGACACAAAACTTGCATTTTCTCACCTAAAGCTAGAGAAAGACACCCTAGGTCCTCCAGGTAATCAGAAGATCACATCTCACCCTGTGCCAAGCTCCCTACAGCAGAGGCTTATCCCAGAGTTATTATTAACACATCATGCCACAATCTCATGCACAGGCAAAAGCAGCACCTCAGAGACACTGTGCTGCTTCAGACTACTCCAGGCAGCACCTTCAAGTCAAGCCCTTTGGTTCATGCACTGTAAGAAGCAGTTCCAGGTATTAATGTTACAGCAACACCCACATACACACAGGTTCCCTCACAGAGGGATGACAGACACAAGGTCCACAGGACAGTTTCAATTAAAAGCCCAAATTGCTCTAGGGAACCTTCATCTTTTCAGTTCATATTCTTCAAACATCTATGCCACTGTCCTAGATTTAAAGGTTAACCAAGGAAAGACCTGGGGACAGCTTTGCTCAAGCCCTTTTGAGCCCAGACTTTAAACCAGCAGCTGCCAGGAGCCACTGGCATGCTTTTTCCACATCTATCCTTCTGTAAAGAGGGAGGATATTTTCTGCTCTACTGGCCAAAGCATAATTGAGATCTTGGCAGCACAAAGTGGTATGTGGAGCTGGAAGTAGGACTGATGCACTGGAGGAAGCCTTTAGTCTCTGTTTTAGTCACATAAACATCCCTTGTATCTGTCAGCACTGAGCACAGTCACACCAAGTGTACAGCTAAGAGAGCAAGAAGTGGACTACAAGCCCTTTAAGAGCAAAGGGTGAACTACAAGCAGGCTATCACCACAGGCAAGTTGCTCACCTACCTGATCCTTCTGTTGACAGGGGAGATTGGAGACAGAGGAAGAAAGGAGAAATTGAAGATAACAGTTAAGAGAAAAAAAAAAACACATCAAGCACTTGGAACTGCATATATTCTTTCCACAAAGATAATGGAATATGACACAGTCCCCACCCCAAAGATGCTCAGCTACAGCAACTCACATTTAATTGCACAGTGCTAACCAGCATTATTCACCTGCAGTTATTAAGGTATCCTGGGCAAGCCTATCTCCAGAGAGTCTGGCCAACACTCAGATGCACACAAGGTGTAGTCATCTTCCAATTTCAGCTATTAACAACACACTGCATTGCAATGCTTAGAATGAGAAACTAAGTGCTGCTGGAACAAACAGTGACTTCCCCCCAAATGTTTAAGGGACAGGATGAGTTTCTAAGTAGCCTATAGTAACTGGAAACACGAAAAGGCCACTGTGTTGCCAAATTCAGGTTCACCTGTGGTTTGTTGTGTCACCTGTGGCATTACAGACTGCACTAAGGAAAGGCTTAGCCATGTTTTTTAAAGTTCCTCAGCTCTCTGGATAAAGAAGGGCTGTGTATGAAGCAAATGTATGCTGCTGCAGAAGGCAGCACTCACTTTCCATGGCTCCAGTCAGAGCCCAGAGAGCAGGAACCTTCAGACAGCAATCCCAGAAGGATGTGTAGCCTTGCTTCCAGGAACCACCTTATCTCTCACACGTGAACTAATTTTGCAATACTGTGACAAAGCCAACTCTTATGTCCCCAACACAGTATTTGGGAGAGGGGGGAAGTGGTGTAAGCACAGGACTGAGATAAGAGAATATAAAGGAATACGTGTAATGTATTTTCATATTTCAAAGGATTAGAGTGCCTTTTGCACTGCAGAAGTGGTTATAAAATGGAAGGAAATGTGCTAAAGAAAGCATCCTGAAACTGAAATTGCTATCCAAAAAACACCAAGTTCAAAGCATTAACACCAAAACTTAGAGCAAGGGCCGTCCCCAAAGTTTTACTGCAGTGCACATTTCCTGTTTCCAAGGAAGTTAGCTACACAAGCCAGAAAAATGAACTGAGAGCAAATACTGCACTCTGCTGATCTTACCATGTGCATCATCATCTGGATGGCCAGGTCAGAATACTCAGAGATGTAGCTCTTGCACTGCAGAAAGTGGGAAGAGAAAGTCTCATGACTACCAAACTTGTGCTGTAGAGTCCATCTAGAATTTTCTAATTCATCTCAAGGTATTAATTTACCTGCTCTGCTGCATAACAACAGGCCTTTTAGAGCTTGGCCCAAATACAAGATGGCATTTCAGGTTACAAAACTGTTGCACAGGTAAATGCTTAACCTTTTCTCTGCCTCTTAGGGCAAAGATCCCCAGCCCTCACTGATACAACCCCATTACCCACCCAGACCATGTTTGTGGAAAAGGCCTTTAAGGGCTAGAAGTAATCTGGAGTCCTCCTCCTCCTCCCCAGTCCCACACATCCCACTCAACTTTCCTGACCAAAAAGTTTACAATTTCAGTGGTGTTATTGTTATACTGTCAACAACAGTCTCCTTACTAAATACAGAATATGATCAGGGGATTAAGGCACTGAACAAACTATTTTATGTTTGCTTACAGGACCAGAATTTTCCAATAAAAAGGGACAGTTTACCATATCGGACATGCCAGGTCCCAAACGGTCACACTCCTCCTTGGCATGAGCAACCAAAGACTTCACAAAAGAGGAGTTTGTCCTCACAGCTTCCTGAACATCAGTGACCAGCTGAATGCAATCCTGGCACACATCCCCACCAGCCTGGACAAAGAGAAAAAGGAAACTCGAGCTGACACAACTTCACATGACATGTTTCAGAAGCTCCTGTTACTACCAAGCTTTACAAACCATTCTGAGCTATGTACAAACTTTAATAAATACTCTGGGGAACACTTTGAAGCCTCAGCTAGTATGGAGACAGACAAGGCACTGCTGGTGTGTGCAGCAGCCACTAGATGGAGATTAGGTACCTGCTTGGCTCCAAAGCCAAGATAACAGTTAAGATACCCAATCTTCAAATCTTTTGGTTTTGTTACACACCACAGTGGGGGTGTTTCTAAATCTGGCATAGATCTTACCTGCTCCACCCACAGCAGCTTGTTCCCAGCCCACTCACTGCTCAACTCCCACACCCTGGCTTGCTGTCAACACTCAGCCTCTGCACCCAAGTTCATTGCCTCATCTATTCCCCTTTGTCAACTATTTGTTCTTTTCCAATCCAGTCTGTCACCCTCACATTCAGAGACAAATGCATCCCCTGAGGGGCACAGCTAGCAGGTTGCTCAAAGATGGGAAGAGCTGTTCTTCCTTTGAACCTTTGAACCCTTTGAACCCAAGCTTTCTCTCAGAAGAAATTGTTTCCAGCAAAATCTGCTTGACTACCACAGTCCTGGATGGCAACAGCACAGCACAAGACTTGCCTTTGCAGACTGTAGAACTTAATCCAAGATTACACATATGGTCCACACTAGACCAGCCCTTAGTCCTAGCCTTACCTTAGGCTTCTGCTTGGGCTTGTCCTGAGGATAAAGGAGAAGAGGCACATTAGCCATGAACGGGGATGCCAGCTCAGAGAAATCCAGCTCCGGGATCTTGTTGGTCTGGAGCTGCTTCTGGAGCTTCATTGATGCAAGGTGCTTCTGAAGGGAGTGGCACAGAGCAAGGGCACTGCACACAACCTCAGGTTTATCCTGGGGGAGACAAGATACACACACAAAGCTCCAAACTGATGTCACTTCTAAAGTTCAGAGTAGAGAGTCATTCAGCTGAAACGTGGTAAGACAGGGAAAATGTTTCATAGCAAGGAAGGAGTCTTCAAACTAACAGTGCCAGTGATTCACAAAGGATTCATATGCACAGTCTGAGGCAGAAGAGAAATTCTGGCATCAAGAGGAGCACAACTTTTAATACCTACAGCTATTGGAAAATCATTATCTACTTACAAGCTCTTCCTTGACCATATCCATGATAACTGGTAGGTAGGAATCCACAATTTCTTTGCACTCAGAGACGAGGCCTGGGTCAGGAAGAAACTCGCAGGTCTTTTCCAAGTAAGAGCGGATCTCATCCTGTCAAAGATGAGGTGAGCAGAGATGGATTATATTTCTATTTCTTTCTCAAATGCTCCTTTCATTCCCAAAATGCACAATACAAAGCCTGAAACAAGCTCCTCGGACTCGGGTAGGTCCAGGTAGCACCAAGCAGAACTAGAATGAGGTTCTACACTGCAGACACATTTTCCCCAGTTCTGGACTTCTGTGAGACCCTGCCACAGCACAAACATGTCACACTGCTCGTGTGGCCTGCACAGCCCAGCCCTGCCAGAACAGAACACTTCCAATTAGGAGGAAAAAGTGAACTTCTGGGCTCATGGGACAGTGACTTGTTTAAACAAAGTACCCACAGGCTGAGAAAAGAAAAAGGGAAGCAGTGCCCACAAACCAAAACAAAGGGCAGCTGGTGTAACCACCCACTCCTAGAGACTGCAGTACCCCACCTTTTAACACTGGTGCCCCACTGGCACAAGAACAGCTTTATTAAGCATCTACAGTCAATCAGGGACGTGCTAAGGCATGGGAGGCTCTAGAATTTGCTAATTTCTAAACCAGCAGAGGCTGTTCAAAAGCCTTTCCCCATGCACTCCAGTCCCTTTCAACATCTGCTGCTTATGTTAGGAAAACAACACAGACTACTCTTCCACCCCCTCACCACAAGAGACCTTGAAACCAAATAATGTTTTGGGATGAGGAGAAAAGGAGCTCTGCTTACCTCAGTGCCATTATCCTTTAAAATTTTGCCAGCAACTGTCACAAGCTCCTTACACAAGTCACAGGGAATACTGCTCTGGAGAGAGAAGCAGAGAGTAACTTGGAGAAAGAACTAAGTGCCTGTAAGAGCAGAGTGTGAACAACAGCACAAAGGGCAAACATTACACCTGGAATTAAGGAAGAAAGGTGAGGCCAGGGTGGGGTGAGGTATTTTTAAACAGAGTGAGGCTATTTCAGGCATGTCCAGCTACAGTTTCGTCAGTAAACCAATGCTGGATGAAAGCTGGCATGCTGGCACTTGTTCATTTCACCTCCTCCCAGTCCCTTGAAATACAAAGTTGATTGCCCCAAGACACGTTCTCCTTTTACCTTTTCCTTCAGAGTTCACACTTGCTAGAAATCTTAGAACATTTCAGGCTGCTTCAACCATTGTAGTTGTGCTCTGACATTCCTCCCCTCCCCTGCTTTTCCTGAAACTGAAGTATCTCTATACAGACATACAAATGTGGACTGAATGCATCTGTAAGTAAAACACCTTTTTCTCTCCTAGGAAACTGTGAAACAATACCCAAACTACAGCTACACCTAGTAAAGCAGCCCTCACATTTAGTGCAAATGCAACTTGAAAAGCAATGAGAAAATGAGGTGTATGATAGGTGGCAATGTAAGAATTTAATCAGTGATCTGCAGATGGACATTCCATTCAATTTGAAGATGAAGAGGCCACATTAATCAAATCCATTATCTATTGGAAAAATGTACTCAGTTCAAACAATTATCACATCTTCATACAGGTCATGTAGCTGTTGCCTCAGTAACCATCTAGCAGAGTGTGCTGCAGTGAATGAAGTGTCTGATTTCAGGGACATCTTGGAGACAGCAGGGCCATGCATTACAAGATTTAGGCCTGAACTGCTCCTAAGCACCTTGTACTCCTCAGCACCACTGCACTGATTGCCTTGCCTGGGAAGCCTGCTGCATATTCCAAAGCTGCATTTCAGTCATCTGCAAGCTCAGGCAGCTGCTTTCCACAGCACCTGGTTGATATTTCCAAGCCTTTCTTTAAACTTGCAAAAGTTAAAGAATATGTACGGGGGATCAAAGGGTGTTACTAAATGTAACATTTGTACTATTATTTTCTGTCATGCCTTCCATAATTTAGCATATGGTGCATCTTTCTGGGGATTTTAACCTTTGAGAAAGACCGAAACAAACACACAGCCTTTTCGTAATAATTGCTCAAGTTCAGAAAAGACTCCTCTGAATTAGGAGTCAGTAATATTACAGAGGAACAAGTGAAATCCATACTAGCTCCATTCCATACATTGCTGGGTGATTGTGCAACAGGTCACGGGAGAAGTCAGCAGACAGGTTGTGCAAGGCAGAGCAGTGAAAAGCAACCTGCATCCAGCACCCAAATTAAAGCACGGCAACCTCAGCAGAGCCTGATGTAGCACTTAACTCCCATCAGAGACTTGAGAAATCTCCCTCAGCGTGTGGACAGCAGCCACCTGAGCCCCAGGTGGGCCTGGGGGCTCTCAGAGGCAGGCACTTACCACGGCAGGCTTGCTCCAGACGTTCTGCTGGCAGTGCTTGAGTGCCCCGCACTGCGACGCCGTGCGAATGCTCTGGCACCACACCTCGGGCCCCTTGGCACACTCCTTCTGCCACAGCACAGGGCTGGCCACGGCTGCCAGAGAGAGCAAACTCCATCAGCCTTCCCTAAATAACCACCTCTCTAGTCATTGCAATCCAGACATTTTTGGCCTGTCCCAAACACAGGTTACAGAGTCAAAGAAAAAAAAACCTGGAAAAGGTGTAAAGGTTGAACTTCCCGAGTCTCAGCACCTCAGCAGTCTGCTCCCCCATCATCCACCTTTTGTAAAAAAAA
>WBNP01056285.1:0-11911 GCA_013401095.1 Passerina amoena
AGCACAGGTTCATGGTTACTGCAGTAGGGATCACAAACAGGACACTGTCTGTGCACCCCTGCTGGGCACCAGTGGCCTTTGCCAGGTGCAAGGCAGGTTGTATAGATCTTGCTGCTCTCTTGCCCAGCTTTCCTCCTTGTCTTGGACAAAAGTATCCTTAGCTCTGCTAAATCACATGGAGAATTTATCTATGCCTGTGAATCAAGTGGGCCAGATTCTTTTCACACGTACACAGATGTCACTTTTCTTGGAATGCTCAGGTTCTCTGCAGATACACAGGTCTGAATTACCAGACAGGGTTGCAGTGTGCAAAGCCACATAAACCTAGAGCACTGCTCTCTCAGGTGTTGGTTTCACTCATTCTTGAATGATGGATATTGAATTTTGAAGAAGATTTGTTTACTTAAAAAAAATAAATTAAAAATTGGGTATTAAGAGGATGGAGTGCTGATGCTGCAGGTATTGAACAGCACCCCAGCCCTGGAAATGTTAGACCTCCTGGGCAAATGTCTCCTGCCAATGTAACCAAAAGCAGACCTTGAGCTGGCTGATGCAGAGCTGTTGGGAAGGTCAATTGGATGCGGTGCTGCCCAGGACCAGCCTCATTTGCAGTTACACCATAGGGTTGGGCTTGAAGGTAATGCTCTGAGTCACATTTCTTTGGGTGATGCATGTCCCCCTCCATCCCTCTACCCAGAGGTCACTCAGTACCTGAGGTACCATGGCCAGTTTTAAAAAACTGAACCAAAATGTAGCTGATACAAGGAGTGTGCATGATACATCTCTGCATAGAAGCTGAACACTTCTGAAATGCTCTAGGAAACAGACTTTCCCAGTGAGCTGCCTCAAACTTACCAGCGTTTCCACCAAGGAAGTCTCCTAGAATCAGTCTGTATTTCTCTGACTCTCCTAAAACTCTGAATGAAGCATACTTGGCAAAATAGTAGTTGTTCTCAAAGTCTCTGAGGTCAACACGGAGTTCACAGGGTCCTAGAAGAGAAGATGGACAGCAGTAGTGCAGGGCAGATGGTGAGTATGCCACTGGATTTCAGAGTGGAGGGTTTAAGGTGCTGTGAGCTAACTTGAGAGGAGCTGCCACTACTTGAGAGATTTTGATTTCCTTAAAATTCCTGCAGAGCCTCCTATACCTTTGATGGTTTTCTAGGGAAGCACCTTTTCAGATATGATATTGGGTGGTCATGGGCAGGAGTCCTGCACACAGCTGTAACTCCGAGGTTGTGTCTGGACCAGATGATGCCATCACAAACAGTCCAAGTAGGAAGATGTGTTGGCCTGTCTCCAGGGTAGATCATGCAGCTAGTTCATTCTCTTCCCTGACTTCTAGTTTTGCTTTTTTTTTAGAGTGCAGTTTCCAGTATGCAGTAGGCTGCAAGAGCCTGCATCCTGTTTGGGATTAACAGTGGGGGCCTCAGATGAATATGAGAAACTCAGAGGTCTGCAATGACCCAAAGTGGTATAGGGGTTGGACTCTCATGGCCCCAGCCTGTGATGGAGGCAGACCTTACCCAGAGAGGTGAGGAAGTGGATGTTGTCATTCCCCATCCAGAACTCCGTCAGCTGGTTGCCAAAGCCTCGTTTGTATGAATCCCAATCTCGCAAGAAGTTCACTGACCCATCCCAGCGCCTCTGAAAAACCTGAAAGAGACCCTCAGCCCCACCAGCCCATCCCTCACTCAAAAGCATCCACAGCGCCTGGGGGACACGCCCACCATGGTGAATGCTTCCCCTGCATCAGGACACTCTTGTAGGTGTCTGGGGAGCAAACCCCACAAGAATCCCTTGCTCAATGATCTCTTCCATATGCCCTTGGAAATGAAAAGGAAATGATTTGCTGATTTAAGCAGGGAGTGGATCTGTGGCACTCAGCCTGCTTCCAGAGACAAGTCTTGGGGGAATCCCCTGTGTCCAGAGGGATTCACTCTGGCTTGCAGGTGTGAACTTCAGCTGTGTGTTTCTATTTTTGAGACATCCTTTGCAGCCTTAACAAGAATCTCTGTAGGAACATGTAAACCTCCCTGTCCTCATCCTACTCACAATCCATCCTCCACCATCCGTGTCCATGTCACAGAAGACGGTGGTGGCATTGCAGTCTTGGGGGTAGATTGTGTACCAGCCACTCAAAATCTTCCCTTTGGCCAACAGTTCTTCGCAGTTCGCCGCTTCTGTGCAAATCAAAGAGATCAAGTGGAAAGAGTTATAATGTGTTTACTGATCACAGGAGCACATCAGCCTTGAGCCTTTGAGCCCTTCACCACCCAGCTGGCTCTTTGTATTGCAGGATCGTAATGTAGAGCTGCTGGGAGCCAAACTCTGCCATGGCTTCTGGGCCCATATGTTGCTGGGGAGATGGGCACCTTCTAAGAAAGATGGTCTAAGGTGCTGAGACTCCTCTCATCTGCAATGACTTTTGGGGATCGGGATGATGGAGCTGCTCTGAAAAAGATTACAAACTCATGATCCAGAAATTTGTCCCAGCTCCAGAATGTATGCAGGGCACAGAGAGTGGGTGGGCAGTTGACAGCAAAAGAATTAGTCACACAGGACAGCTCCCTGTGAGGCAGTGAACAGTGTTCAGCTCATACTGTATGGATTGAATCATAGAATCACCCATGGTTTTGGTTGGAAGGAACATTAAACCTCATCTCATTGCACCCCTTGCCATGGGCAGGGACATCTTCCACTAGACCAGGTTGCTCCAAGTCTCATCCAAACCTGGCCTTGCACACTTCCAGGGATGGGCAGCTACAGCTTCTCTGGCCAACCTCTGCCAGGGTCTTACCACCTTCTGACTAAAGAATCATCTCCTAATATCTAATCTAAATCTCTCCTCTTTTAGCTGTAAATCGTTCTGTAAATCACACAGTGACAGTGTCCTGTCACTGCCCATGCAAAAAAATCACTCTCCAGCTTTTTTATAAGCACCCCCTAAGTACTGGAAGGCCACACTGAGGTCTCCCCAAGAAACAAAGTGCTTTTGAATATGTACCTTTATATATATGTGTGTGTGTGTGTGCATATATATGCATGTTATGTATACTTTTTCCCTCTCCCCAAAACCATACCTGCTGACAGAAGTTCAGATTCACAGGAGACCGAATTGTCCCTGTCAGACATCCCAACCTACAGCTGCATCAGTAGTTGTTTTAGGGAAAGCCTGGGAGGATGATCAGAGATGGTGGTGCTGGTGGTGCATGTGTCCCAGTGTGCTGTGTGTGATACATGCATACACAGCTGTACCAGGCAGGGTAGCCTGCTGTCCTAGGAGGGGGATGGTCCTGGACTTGGCCTTTTCCTTCCTATTAGTCAAATCTTTTACATGCCCAGAGAAGTGTCTGGGGCAGCATGGAACCAGTTCAGTGGCATCCCAATCTGTCAGGTGTTGGAGCAGCTTTGATCTGTCTGAGCCTTTATTGTGGCCCTACAGCACCCAGCTGTAGCCAAAGCAGGTTGTAGCTGTCCTCAAACTTTAGTTCATGGAGACAGATGGGGCAACTGAAAATAGTTTCTTTTATTTTTCTTCTTCCAGTGAATAGGTTAGTTTGAGTACTATCACACGTATGAACTCCGCAAGTACTAAAGGTGTCACTGCAAGTGCAGGAGTATAATTGCCTTTGATGTAGCCACATGTCCATACAGGTGTTTGCAGTGGTTTCATCTTAGAAATCAGGACACCAAGTCTCTGAAAAATCGACCTCCTCCAGGACACATGGAGGACAGGACATTTAAGTAGTGCTCAGAGGACCTGACTTTCCCAGCATGGCTGGAGTACAGAGTAGACCCACAGAAGCTGCATGTGTCTGCGAGACGCAAAGATAACAGTGATATTTCCTTATTCCATTCTTCAGTGTCACTCTGAACTTGTTTCTATTCCTATCCTGTCCTGACTTCTGGTGCAGGTAGTCCACCACCATCCACTCTGCAAAGCTGAGCAGTGTCGTGAAGACCTAGGATGAAACTTACCCCATATTTCTGGAAATCCAGGCTCTCCTTTTGCTCCTGTTGGACAAACAACACCATCAATTGCTCTCCACCTTCCACACCCAGCACTCCCCTTCCCCAGTACTTGAGATTTGCCAAGACAAATCCTGCTGCACTGGAGAGCTGTTATGTTAGAGGAAGTGCTTGGCTCATCTGCACCAAGCCAATGAAAGGCATAGAGAAAGCAGGCAGGAAGGGTTGCTCAGTATAAGCTGTCCTGGCTGCTACCAGGCCCACCAGAGGAGGCCCACGAGCCTATCTGCACAGACCTAGGAAAGCACAGAGAGGCAGGTGGGAAGCCAAGTCACAAACCCCTGTAACTACAGCAATGACACCCAGCTGCTTCAGACACTTGGAAGAGCTCTCCAGGTTGACCAGAAGGTACATGGGGTGGCTACTGGGGGGCTGGGGGGTACACTATAAATATAAATTTTTACATATATATATATATATATATGTATATATGTATATATATAAAATATCTGTTTATGTACAAGGAGTGGCAGCCTTGCCTCTCTGGACCTGTTGGACCTGGCATGATCTAGTTCCTGCTGGCATCTGTTTTAGGGCTTAGAGGTCCAAATGGTGAGACTGACGCAGGACATGTCTCTGTTGGACCCAGCTGCTCTGCTTGCTGCTTTGCAGCCCATGGAGCTGTCTACCAGCAGTTTGTGCCAGTGAGTCCCACTGGGCTAGGACATTTGGGATAGGAGTGGGTGAGTGTAGGAAGGAGGAAGCAATGTACCTTGGAAGGGCAGAGTTATAAGTCCCATCAGGGGAATGGCTGCTGCTGGTACAGGGCTTCAGCCAGTGGTTTGGGAGCAGCAGTGACAACTGGAGCACTAGAACCATCTGCCAGACCAGTTATGTTGGACCCAGTGATTGCCAGCCAAATTCCAGAGAGGGAAGCCACAGTGCAGATTGGTGCTCAGTGGTGGGTGCCTGTGGCCATCACATGCAGGATGATGGCTTAAGAGAAAAAAACCATGTCTCCCTAATACTAATGATTGCTAATATCAATCCCTAATCCCTAATACACATGATTGCTAGTGCTGGTAGAGACATGTTCCTCTGGCACTAGCAGCAACTGAATTTCATTTGAGCCTCTGCATTTTGCCATAGCATGAGAATATTAAGAGCTCTGCCCAAATCTGGCTGGTCCCTCAGCCCTGTGGCTTCTGTAGCTGATGGTGCCAGGTGGCAGCACCAGCTGCCTGAGTTGAGGACAGCACCTGTTACTGAACATCTGGTTTGGGAGCAGGATTACCCACAGCACCTGCACCAGGGCAGAGCCTATTATGAGGTATAACTGTCAGCAAACAGCCCCATCCAGTCTCTGTAACTGCTCTCATCTGATGTAGGAGAACAGCACAGGGTAGAAGTTTACAAAGCAGCTCACATGATAAATTCAGCACAGCGCGATTTACCTTTCAGTCCTGGGAAGCCAGGCTCTCCAGCTGCTCCTACAAAATACAAGAGGAAAATGCTCATCACAGACTATCCAATGCAAATGAATTACTGTGCCTCTACAAATGGCTGCTCCAGCCCCTCAATATGTCTCAAATGTACAAGAGAGGCTGTCAAGAGGTGCAAAGCTACAGTGCTTGGCTGAGTGTCCCAGGTGGTGCTGCTGCCTCAGCCTGCCTGTTCTCTTGATCAGCAGTATCTCTCAGGAACAGCAAGAAGAGCAGGATATAGAGGAGAGAGAGCTGCTTCTCCATCTCTTGGAATGTATGGGGCTTCACAGTTCCATTTCAGTGACTTTTTGTGGGGGCTTTCTCTTTACAGTCAGGCACTTAGGAGATTTTGATCAATAGGGTTTGTCAGCGTTTTTCAGTGGTTTTGTCCATCTCCTGCTGGCATTTCAGTTCAAGTCTTGGGTGCTTTTGGCCAGGAAATAGCTTCATATTCAGCATGTAAAAAGGGATGTCTTCCCTTTTGTTAGTCAGTGCTGCTCAGTCCCTACACAAGTTCCCTTGTGCTGGCAGTTGGATTCTTTAGTAGAGACACTTTTCCAGTATTTGCAGCACATTCCTGCTGAAGGTCCTAAGCAAGCCTGGGCAGTGAAAGTCAGTTTCTCAATAGACATTGTCCTCTTCAGGGGTTCATCCCATTACAAAGGAAACCTCATCCTGTGCGATTGTTTGGTCTCGTTCTTGTGGTCAAGTGGGCACTGCACACCAAGTGGAAGGCTGAAGGCTGCTGACAGCAATGATATGCCTAGGCCTGAGCCTAGGGCTGGGCCAGAGTAGACTTACAAGATGAATCGTGAATATTGTGTGACTAACACCATCAGTATTATTTACCTAAAAATAGATGACAAAGATGCTTATGCTAACTGTTTATAACCTTCTCTAGCTATCTGCAAGAAATGTATTATTTTAAGAAACTTTTCCAACTGAGAGGCTTGTTTGTAAGGTATTTTAGGAGAAAACCCTCCCAGCCAAGACCTGGGCTCTGGCTGAGCGCTGGCCCTGGCTTAAGTGGAAAGCATGCCATCAGATTCAGGCATTCCTGAGCTAAAAATAAAATCAAGTCACTTAGACTTGCTGATTTGGGCATATAGACACTGGACTCCCTTTCAGGGGAAATCCAGAGACCTCACCTATGGGATCTCCTACACCATATAGGATTTCCCCAATTGCCAGGAAGGGTTGTCCAGGTCTTCTCTGTGAAACAGGGCTCTCCAGCGACTGGATGATGTTAAAGTATTTAGGCAATTAGTGATGTATCCTTCTAAATCACTATGCTGCCTCTTGTATAGTAATGATTAGGTGCATTACCTTGCTAATTTTTTGCTTGTTGCCAAAGCCAGCCATGTAGTTTTATTGAATGTATTATTTAACTTTTGTGTTACCTCTATATTCATAGTAAAATAAGACCATTCTTTCCATTGGTATGTTCTTTAAATTGCCCCTGTCAATTGGCAGAACAAGCACTCAGCATAGTGCCTCTGCATCAGGCCTCTGGGCTGAAGCTCTACGGAGAGCTCCAAAGCTCCTCAGGGATGGGAGGCATTTGGGCAGGCTTGCTGTGCTGAGGGCAGGTTAGGGTAGGAATGCGGAATGGGGAGAGGTCTGATTTTAGGGTCAGTGAGAAATTCTGAGAAGAGTGGTATCTTCTTCTGTGTTGTGGTTGCAGACACTCAAGGACACTGTTTCTAGTGTTCACTCCATGCAAGAGCCATACCCCAAATCAGGCTTTTTCTATGCTACTTCAGCACTGTTTCTTAGCCTATGGCCAGTCCTGCATCTCTGTAGACCCAGTCTCCTAATGCATGTCCCAAGCTTGGGGGCATTTACAGATTAGAGCTGCATATGTTACACATTACCTTTTGCACCAGGTGGTCCTGCTTTCCCGGGGAATCCCTGGTCTCCCATTTCTCCTGCAAAGAGACTCATTTTTTATGTGCGTGTTACAAACTGACCAGAGCGGGGAATCACAGAAGCCTGGGCAACTGGGCCTTGGCTTTCACAGAAATGGGGGAGCTGAGCAAATCAGATTCAGTCTTGTAACCTAGTTTTACTCTTTTACCTTACTCCTTTTTTTCTGTTGAAGCCTTACTACACTGGTACTGCCATTCAAAGTCTAAATTTGCAGTTCACATATGAATTCTTATGAGCTTTGATACATCGTAGAGCCAGTCTATGGATTTTGCTATGGTGGATCATCTCGCTCAGCTGACGTGATTGACTTTCTCTGTGAGTTGGCTATGAAAACTCTGAAAGAGCCCCATCTCCCTTGTTCCTCGGAATAGGGGTTGCCAGTACATTTCCCACATTGTTCCCCAAAAAACAGGCAGGAGCATTTCAGCCTCCCTCCCACCCAGACTCTTGAATACAGACCCAAAAAATAAATGGATGATTTTCTGTAGAAGAAACGAATTACATACTTCACACCCCAAGATCACATCAGATTTGTGACAGGACTTAAGGAAGAAACAGGTCACTCCATGTGTACCAGCAAATGTTTAATTGGGGTGTTTTTCACTCCAGTTCTCCAGTTCCTCACAGCAGCCAGTGCCAGGCCAGCTACTGCTCCAGCCTCAGCTTGCTTCTCCCATGCAAAGGAACAAAACCATCTCATCTCACAGTGCTCATCACTGGTTTTGGGGGCCTCACCTTTTGTTCCTGGGAGACCTGCTTCTCCTTTTGGGCCAGAGACACCTGGGATCCCTGGACATCCTTGAAGAATGGCAAGTCGGTCAGCATCACGCAGTCCCACTATTCTCACCTCTGAGAAATTAAGACAGTCTTTGTGAAGTTTATTAAGGCTCTGAAATGTCTTGGAGAGGAAACCAAATCCTTTGAAGTTGAGGAACAGTGTAATCAAAAGCATTGAGTATGGAAGTATCAGGGTGTTGAATGGATTGACAGATGGCAGTGAGGATCTCACATATTAGAGGAGCCAGACTCTGCATCTCTCTGGCTTCAGGGGAGTACAGCAGGAGAGGAGGCTGACATTGCATGCATGACAAATATACTGTAGTTAATAAAACATAAGCTGAGAGGTGCCCCAATGGGGTATTGATAGCAGAGTAAGTGACACTGGTGGATCTGTGGGCAGTAAGGGTAAGAGTTCTTCTGAATTTCCTGATGGCAGGCCTGTTTGAAATTGCCCCAGGCCTTCTTGGGGAATACAGTGAGAACGCTGTGCTGCGCAGCATCCCCAGACTGATCCTTTATATTGTTCTGTATCCTTTGGTAACTGCACGGAGGCCCTACTGAAAAAAAAAACAAACTGGGGGGGGGGAAACTTCACTGAAGACTGTCTGTTCCTAGACACCCCACTGGTCAGGGAACAATGTTACATCACAAATTGGGTCCAGTAGCTTTCTTAAACAGCTGCTGAGACTTCAGCCTCCCCTTACTCTCCTGCCACTGGCAGCTGAATTTAAAAAAGCATAGAAGGGAAAAAAAACCCATATGCTACTTCTCCCCCCTCCCCTCTCCCTTCCCAACCTCCTTCTCTTATCAGGGGAGATGAAACAGGCTGTCTCAGTGAGATGGCAGTAAGGTTTGTGCTTTACTCACCTGAGCAGGTGTCCTCAGCATCACAAATAGTCACTCTTAGGCTGAGCAGTACCAAAAGGGCTGGGGATGCTGTCCCCATGGCCAGTGCTGCTCTGCACAGCTCCCCTCAGCCACTTCCCGGGTGCTGTGGTCAGCACTGACCCATCCAAGCATTTTATATCTAACAAACAGCCTCAGTGCAAGCTCCACCTCTATGCTTGCCCACTGGCTGCTCTCAGGTCTGGGGCCTGGCTGAGACTCAAGTTATTTCGCAGATAAGCTACTTTCCAAAAGTCTGATGGGAAAGTTCTTGCCTCGCTCCCTCCTTCTTGCCAGCCTGCCTCACCTCTGTTCTCAGTAAATTTCAGATGCCTTTCCCTTATCATATTGTATTTCTATTTTAGATAAAATGAACCAGCAAAACCATATTTACCTAAGTGTAGACAGCTCCCCTCATCCTCCCTGCTAGTAACCCTTTATGATGAGCAGAATTTACGGTGTAGATGGGGAAACTGAGTCAAAAGCCCAAGGTCAGCTGAGGCCAGTGGCAGAGAGAGGCTACACAGCCTGGATCACATTCCAGTACTCTTCCTGCCTGTCAGCCCAGCACCACTTCTTGCCCTTCAAGCTTCCATTTGTACATGATTCATGAATGACAGAGTTAAAACTCAGGCAAGGGTAGGTAGATAGAGCATGTTTGATTCCCCCCCCCCCCAGCCCCTTCCCAACTGTCCATTGTATTAGTGAGCAGGACTTCTGGTTTCTTTCACCCTGTGCTTTGCTCATTTCTGGCAGTGTTACTAGACATCCAATCTGCTTCATCATACTATTTTAGTAGAGGGCAGAACTTAAGTTTTTCCTCCTTATTGTTACATCCCAGTTCAGAGGAGACTGATTTATTGGAGATTTTTCCCAGGATATCAGAGGCAGAACACAGCTCCTCCTCGAGCACTTCTGTCATAAGGTGCCTCTAACAGCCCAACTTCCAATGATACATGACAGTTTAATTCTAAACAAATGGAAGAAGGTGAGGGAGAGGTAAGTATTTGATTGCCACTTAAATTCAGCATCCCCCATATAGCCCAGATATACACTCATACACATACTCTTATTCATATATGTAATAATATAAAATAATAATCCAGTAGATGTTGCAGTCATTTTAATTCCTAAGAAACAATTCTGGCAGGGAAATGCACCCCTTACTTTCCTTCTCCCATCTGGAAAAATTGCAGGAAAATCAGAGGAATTGTGACAAGATGGTCTGCATTCAAGTTTGGGTTTTGCTTTACATGAGAAAAAGTATCTCAATTGTGGCAACTGGTGTATTGCAGTTCTTGGAGCAAAATGAGATCAGATCCTTTCTTCCTTCAGGAGGAAGCCTCTCAGAAGGAAATAGAAAAAGGATTGGCAGGTGCTAGGGAGGGAGAGATCCATGCAGGACAGTCTAGGGTGACTGGGAGCTGTACACCTCTCTTTTCTCATCTCTACAGCCTGTGCTGTCCACCTGCAGTGGACTGGTGTCTGGACTAGGGGGCAGGTGGAAGTGATGTAGAACCAGCCCCCCTGCACTAAGAAGCCTTCTCCTGCCCAGTGCCTCTGCTCTCTTTGTGGAAACATCTGCAATACCTTGTTTCAACTTGGAGGCAAAAGCTGCTGCCTTCATCTGTTTCCCTTTTGTAAATTACTCCAAAAAGCAAAGGCCTTGCAGATTAACCCATAATTACAGTCTCTCTAGGACTCCAGGCTAGATCTGTCTTGACAGATCTAAAAATAGACAAAAAATGTTTGCCCTGCTTTTTCCAGGTACTCTATTAGCAGGTTGCAGGTCTGGGTTGGGCTGAGAACGTATGTTATGAAGGCACCTGTGATGTATCTGCCCAGCACTGATGCATCCCCCTAAGTGTTACCGGCTTGTGAGCTCCATCCAACCTGGGGGACATCAATATCTCCCCACTTTCATCTGGGAAAGCAGCAGTGTCCTTGTTGATGCAGCTACTTTTGGGAGCAGGGAGGAGACTGCCAATGAACAAGCTTAGTCCAAAGTAGGTCAGACTCCTGGGGGTAGATTTTGAAATTGGCGCAGAGATCAATATGTCCTTAATTGCTTTTCCTCATGCCAGTACCCAGTGAAGGTTGCAGAGGGCTGATTAGGCTTGAAAGTATACAAAGATCTTACATCAAAGAACATCCTGACTTCAGATAATCTTGACATATTCCACATTTTGCAACACTACCAAAGAACAAACGTGATTTTGAAAATATGATGTTCTATTTCCAAAACATTTTAATTTTTTTCCCTCGGTGTTGCTATTTTGTAGGAAACTCCAGAACACATAAGTTTCAAAATACAAATTATTGAAATTCAGTTTCCCAGATGCTTCAATGTAGAGAAGATAGCTCAAAATAAGGCAACTCTCAGCTTCTTTTCTAAACCTACCCACCTATCAGAAAAGCAACATCCAGCTGCCTTGTGATATGTAATATGTGGCCTGATGATAGCTCTATAGCACTGGCATGCTATGAACCAAGACATACACCTTTTCAAAACCACAAACTCACTCACCTATGATTCCCATGTGCTGGGTTTCTCCCTCTCATCCATAAGGTTCCAGAGCTCTAACATGCAATTTTAATAGCAAGCCATGTGCCCGTAGTCATGTCTTTTCTAAACCAGCATTTCCCTCAACTTCGGTGTAACCCCAACTCACCCAAAGGCCTTGCAGTGTAACAAACTGGGTCCATTCAGCCTCTGCTTTAATCTTAGGATGTGGGGTTTTAATCTACTCCCAAGTCCCTTTTTTGATGATCCTTGCCTGGTCCCTTGCTATCCCACTGCTATCAAACCTCACTCTTGATTTAGCTTAGGCAGATCAGAGACAATGATACCTACTTTGCCA
>WBNP01056297.1:3848-21163 GCA_013401095.1 Passerina amoena
CTCTTTGATCTCCTCAATTAGCTGCTACCAGGCTGCCTTGGAAAAAATACCTTCCAACATAACAGGGCTGGGTGAAAAGCATGAATTAGCAGCCCCAGTGCTCAGAGCAGGGCCAGAGAGGGGGCAGCAGGTCAGACCTGGGGGAGATGGAGAGACTGCAGCTGCTGCTGCTGGGGGCTTTCCCTCTTCACCCACAGCAGCATCTGCTCTTTTCCTGCCACCAGGCCTGGCCACAAAGGTGGCTGTGTCACCATCATATTCTGTAAAAAATCCCTTCCCCAGGATTTCTTCTCCTGGAAAGCTGGGAAGCTTCAGCTTCTCCCTGTTTTGCTGCTTTGGAATGTGATTTGGAGAATTGTTTACCCAGCATGTGAATTGTTTTTAATTATTGGCCAATCCCAGTCCAGCTGTGTTGGGACTCTGGTCAGTCAGGAATTTTTTATTATTCATTCCTTTCTAACTTTCTGATGTATCCTTTCTTTTTCCATTAATATAGTTTTAGTATAGCATGTAATGTAATGTACTGTATATAATATAATATAATATAATATAATATAATATAATATAATATAATATAATATATTAGCCTTCTGAGAATTTGGAGTCGAATTCTCATCTCTCACCCCATCCTGGGGACCCTCACACCACAACAGTGGCTGTGCCCTGGAAAGCAGCCCAGCCTGGAGGGGCAGGGAGAGCTGATGGGTGATCCTGCACTGAGCTGACTCCAGCGCTTCAGCAGCCTCAGGGGGCTGGGGTGGTGCAGGAGATCAAACCAAAATCCAAGCCAGACTGCCCTGGTGGTGAAGCTTGTCCACCACGGTTGGCTGGCTGTATTTACAGCCAGCTCTGCATGTCCCCAGGCCTGTGGGAATCTGTAAAATCAGAGGGGTTTGGGAAAGCTGCAAAAGGCCTCAGAGACAGCAGAACTGGGATTGGAGCTAAGCAGCAGCCATGAGATTGGTCAGCAGGAAAATTATGTACGAAGGAGAAAAGCAAGGACAAATAGAACAATGGTCTGTGTATTAACACTTGTCTAGAATAACTCCCTAAGCTGCAGAAAAGTTTATCTAGTGAGATATTAAGGAGTTCTAAGCTTAATAATGGAGCTCTGTGCATTGTGTTTGAAGGCTCACAAGCAGGTATTGTATTTGAAATAAGCCAGCATTGTTTAACCAAAGGTACCTGTGCTTGTAGTGGTTGGATGGAACTACTGTCAATGTGCTTTTGCTTTGTGGGATTGGGCAAAAACATTTTAAAGTGAGTTGTGACATTGAGTTCTGTGTCTGCTGCCTGGGATGTGAGCTGGTGGCATCTTCCCATTGCCATAACCATGGAATGAGACTGATGCTGGAAAATCGAACAGCTCAAGGCAGTTCCCAGCAGTCCTGTCCCGTTTGTGATTTGTACACAGACCCCAGCTGGTGATAAACCCAACCTCCCTCACACAGGGCACAACAGGGAGACCACCCCATGGCCACCCCATTGCCAGGCAATCCTCATTTACCCACCTCAGAGACCAAAAGCAGCTCTTCAGCCCCATGGAGGAGATGTTTCTGTGCAAACACAGCCTCCAGGACAGCCTGGGTAAATGCCTCTTTATTTTGCTCCCAGCAGGCAGTGCAATTTGTCTCTAATGAGCACCAAGGCTCTGTGCTATCACTCTGAGCAGTCGTTCTGGACTCTCTGCTCGCATGCAGGAGGCTCAGGGGGGCTCCTGTGGCTCTGCACAGCTCCTGACAGGAGGGGACAGCCAGGAGGGTCAGGCTCTGCTCCCAGGGGACAGGAGGAGAGGGAATGGCCCAGGCTGCATTAGGTTTAGTTTGGATATTAGGAAAAAATTCTTCATGGGATGAGTGCTGAGCTCCTGAGCTTTGTTTGGATCTCTGCAGGCACTGCCATGAACCCTGCACAGCCCCTGAGCAGAGCCAGCCCCTAAGGAGCTCTGGGGCAGCACTGTGACCCTAAAGCATCAGCAACACCCTGAGCCAGCCCTGAGCTGCTTTCTGGCCTGATGCAGCCCTCTGCCAAGCAAGGAGAGGCAGCAAGGTGGGCACAGGATCCTTCCTGGGTGACAGGGACACACTGTGCAGGTCCCCTGTGAGGTTTGTGCCCCCTCAGTCCCCCAGCACCCCGAGGTCACTGCAGAGCTGAGGCTCCTTTGGCAGCGGCCGAGCTTTGTCGGCAGCCCCGAAGCTCAAATTCAAATAAATAAAAAAGTGCTTCAAATTCAGAGAAATAAAGAAGTGCTTCCCGAAGCTGGAGGCAGAACAGAAGAGCTGCTACCTGGCATTTGGACAAGGAGAGAGAGGATGGGGAGCTGCATCCTATCCCCAGAGTGCTCCTGACTCACTCTGTGCCTGGCGTGAGTCACTTCCCAAGGTCTCTCCTTCCAACGTCCCCTCTGCTCTGCAGGCAGTGGAAATGCTCCTGAAAGCTCTTCCAGGCCCCAGTCATTATTGAATGCCTTTAAGTGTGTGACTGCAGGGGCAGAAACACCTTGTGGGCACAGATCCTCCTCCCTGGGCAGAAAACACCCCAGGCTTGGAAGGGAGCCTCCAGTCACAGGAGGAGTGGCTGAGCTGTGGAGAACAGCTGGGAGGAAGGTGGATTCCTGTTCCTGGATCCCTGTGGTAATGAGGCAGTGCTGGCAGCCTCCCAGCATTTATTGGAGGCACACATCCCCCATTCTGTGTCTCCTTGACAGTTTTGTTTCCAGGGCAGTGGATCTGGCCCCAGCTTTCAGCAGCTGCTCCTTCTGAGCCTGGATTAAAGAGCTGTTTAATACCCTACACTTTTCACCCCCTAAAAGTGCTTATATGCAGTGACCCTGTCACCTCAGCATCTCACTTTGAATTAAAATGCTGAGCTTTGTAAAAACCTCATTGAAAACCATTTTCTCAGCTCTGTTTTGGGCTGGAATGCCTTTCCACTCGGACATCCACGTCCACCCCAGCAGCCCTGCTCTGGTTCCTGCAGGTCTGAGAGAATTGGTGGCATTAGGACACCTCCTCTTCAAAGGACCCAGCCCACCCTGACTCAGAATTTCCCTCTTTTGTTGCTCTTTTCATCCCAAATTCTTTGCATCTCCTGAAACTTCTAGCAGGGACAGTTTCATTCTTATCCCTGGATTGCTGAGCTCAGTGCTGTGAAGTGTGTGTGGCCTTGCCCTGATGCCCAAACACCCCTTGAGGTGGCCCTTGGAGGGTGAACCCCTCTCTGAGCTCCTCCTTTGCCACCAGCTCCCCCAGGGATGTGCAGGGATGAAATTCTCAGATTATCCAGCAGCACAGGATCCAGGGCTGAGGGAAAGGTGGAACTCATTGCACCTCCCCTCCATCCTGCCAGCCCCAGCTGGAAGAACTTCAGAGAACTGGTTGGAGATTGTTTGACAAGATCTGCTTTTTTAACCCCATGCTGACAGGTGTTAATTACCCTGCAGTCCTTAATTTCCTCATCATTTCCCAGCATCTTTCCAGGGCAACTGGGAGCAGAGCTAATCCTTAGCCTGGGAAGCATTCCTGGTTTTTTTGCTGGGGCCCAGGAAGAGTGGAGGAGCTGCTGGGAGGATGTGAGTGATGGAGTGGCCACTCTCACCTCAGCAGCACCTCTGGGGCCTCCCAGCAGTTTTCCTGCATTCTGTCATTCCAGGAATGGGCACAGTTCTGTCCTTTTTCATGTGTGAGCACCCCGAGCCTTCCCAGGTGCAGGAATTGCTGCTTTGCTGCTGGAATGGCTCTGTGCCAGCACTGCTGTGACAAGGGGACACCAGGCCCCTGCTGTAGGAGTGACAATGGACAAAAATCCCGTTTTATTGCTCCTCAGGTGCCTCCCATCATTCCCATCCTTCCAGGTAAGTGTCCATCAGCTGCTCCTGTTCTCTGCTGCCCCTGGGCCCCCTCTGAGGCTCCTGCAGGGTCACAGGGACCTGCCCAGCCTGTCCCTCTGCTCAGACCTGCCCAGCCCATCCCTCTGCTCAGACCTGCCCAGCCCATCCCTCTGCTCAGACCTGCCCTCTGCTCCATTCCCAGGGAGGGATCACAGAATTAACCAGGCTGGAAAGGACCTTTGAGATCATCAAGTCCAACCTCCTCATCAACTGAACCACGGCTGAGGCTCAGCCTGGGGCATCCCACCACACCCCCCAGGGCACTGGTGCTGGCCAGGGGCTCCTCCTGTCCTGGCACAGCCACCAAAGTGTCCCTCTGGTCACACTTGGGATGTCCTACCCTCACCAGGGGTGGTGCCAGGCTGCCCAGGCCACCAGGGCCACCTGGGGCCACCACCAGAGAGGCTGAGAAGTCACCAGTGAGGCCAGGGAAGGTGAATTGAGTGAGCCAAACGCTGAGCTCTGCACCTGAGTGCTGCCATAATTAACACAGGGGGTGGGAGCAGTGGGATTTGCTGTCTTTTGAGGTAGGAATCAGTCCCAGCTTCATCTCTGTCACCACTTGCTCTCAACACCACAGATCCTGACGTTCTCCTCAATAACTTTTATGGCAAGTGGAGAAATTAGCTAATTCCCTGTTGCTCCATCCCCACTTATTAGTGCTACACAGAATTGGGTAATTATGAATAGAACTGCCAGGCAAAACGAAACTTCTCCCTGAAAAATGCATTTTAATTAACTCTGCTGGGTCCACGTGCTCCTTGGGAAGTGCTGATTGTGCCTGGCTGGCTGAGCTCTGCTCTCACAGGACACCACAAGCCTGGCCAAAGGGCTACAAAAGGGCCTTGGTCCCACTGGACCCAGCCTGGAAGATGAGGGTGGGGTGCTGCTCCTCAAAGCTGCTTTGATCTACTAAAGTTTGATCTACTTAAATTTGGTCTACTAAAGCTGAGCAGCAAAGTAACACAAAGATACAGAATCATTGAATTACAGATGGGTTGGGTTGGAGGGGACATGAAAGATCATCCAGTGCCAGCCCTGACGTCTTCTGCCATCCCAGGGTGCTCCCAGCCCCAATGTCCGGAATTCTTTGGGTTGGAAGAGATCTTGAAGATCATCCTGTTCCATCCCCTGCCATGGCAGGGACACCTCCCACTGTCCCAGGTGCTCCCAGCCCCAGTGTCCAGCCTGGCCTTGGGCACTGCCAGGGATCCAGGGGCAGCCCCATCTGCTCTGGGCACCCTGTGCCAGGGCCTGCCCACCCTCACAGCCAGGAATTCCTTCCCAAAATCCCTCTAAACTTCCTGTCACTCCATCCCTCGTAAAGAGTCTCTCTCCACCTTCCCTGTTGGCTCTACTCAGGCAGACCCAGCCAGCTCATCCTGAAATATTTATTTTTTTCCTGGCTGGGCAATCCCAATGTGCCAAAGACTGAAAAGAGAGCCTGGGGCTTGGTGAGTGAGTGGTGGAGAGGTGGCAAGCTCTGCCCCACACAAGGCAGCAGTGGGAAGGATCCCTGGGGGCACCAGCAGTGCAAAATATGGAGTTATACATTTCCTTCACAAAAGGCAAGGAAAAAAAACCTCACCACATTTCCCAGCTGGGCAGAGTGGCAAGGAAACCCAGGTTCAGAGCTGGTAGAAATGAAAATGCAGTTTGACCCCTCTGGGTGGGCAGTGGGGGCTGCTCAGCCAGACCCACCCTGAGCTCCTTGGAGCTTTCACATCCTGGAAGGTGACGGGGAAAATCCTGTGTGTGCTCCACTGCCAAGGGCAAAAGCAAAGCCCCTGTGGAAGCCTCACCACCGTGGGACATTCCACAGGTTCCAACTTTGCAATTCAGGGCTTTCTAGATGGAGAAAATGTCATGGTTTATGGAGGCAAGTTTAAAATAAAATCTTCCAGGCTTGTGAGACAAATTCGTCTCACAGCAAATGGTAATGTCTCTCTGCTCCCCCTGCTTTTTCCTGGCAAGATGATGAAATGCAGTAAATAAATACATAAAAATAATGAGTCTTCCAGACCTTGCAGCATTCATTTTAATAGATGCTATTTAACTACACACAGAATCACAGGTATCTACCTTTCAAACGCTGGTTACAAAGATTGGGAAGGCTGCCAAGAAAATGGCTTTTATTTCCCCCCAATAGATATCAAAAAGAAACAATTCATATGTTGAAATTGCCTTTATTTTTTAATCCATAAATAGTTGTTACTGACAAAAGTGGAAAAATCCTTAAGACTCTAAATTTTACTAAACTGATAATATTTTTGTTTACAGTACATACAGAATGTGCTTTTACAGGTAAGTATAACAACAAGAATAATACAGAGAAAAACAGTCAAATACTGCTCATCTTGAAGCTTGTTTAATGGTTAACCAAGAGTCTGTGCAAAGTTACAGATACAAATGTACTTCCTCTTCAGTACTACTGTATAATAAACATGGAATCCATAAACTGGGCTAAAGCACAAAAATATCCACTTAACCCCTCTTAGGAAATATTGTCCCCCGAACTAAAAATGTTACAGTAAGAAGTGTCTTCCTCAGAGCCAAGAAATTCTTGCTACAAAAATGTCTCAGGGGTTCGCGGGCAGCGGAGCTGAGGGTGAGGGGGAGAGGCTCCTCCTGGAACAGGGGTGGGATGGAGAGCTCCGGGGGTGGGAGAGACCTCCCGGGGTGGGATGGAGAGCTCCAGGGGTGGGAGAGACCTCCCGGGATGGGGAGAGACCTCCCTGGATGAGGACAGATTCCAGATGTGGGGAGAGATGGGGAGAGAACTTCTGGGATGGGATGGAGACTCCCGGGGATGGGAGAGACCTCTTGGGGTAGGGAGAGACCTCCAGGGATAGAGAGAGACCTCCAGGGAAGGAGAGAGATCTCCTGGGACAGGAGAGACCTCCTGGGATGGAGAGAGACCTCCAGATGTGGGGAGAGATGGGGAGAGAACTTCTGGGATGGGATGGAGACTCCCGGGGATGGGAGAGACCTCCAGGGATGGACAGAGACCTCCAGGGGTGGGGAGACCTCCCAGGATGGACAGAGACCTCCAGGGATGCGAGAGACCTCCAAGGATGGAGACCTCTTGGAATGGAGATCTCTTGGCATGGAGAGAGACCTCCTGGCGTGGAGAATCCTGGGATGGAGGGAGACTTCCCAGGATGGAGAGAGACCTTCTGGGATGGAGACCTGCAAGGATGGAGATCTCCTGGGATGGAGAGAAACCTCTTGGCATGGAGACCTCTCAGGATGGAGACCTCCTGGCATGGAGACCTCCTGGACATGGTGTGGCCACGGTGGAGACCCGGGGTGCTGGGGGCAGAGATCTCTCTCAGGTTAACACTGACACACTCAGACAGCCCCGTCCAACTCTCCCCTGGCCCTTGGGTGAAGCACATTTGGCTTTTCCCAGCTGGGATTTGGGCTCAGGAGGGCACCTCTCACCACAGAGAGCTGGGAATGGTCCCTTCTCCCACCTGCCTGTGGACACACAGCACAGGAGTGGCTGCTAAGGAGCAGCCCCAACATGGGCTTATTGCTAACAACACTCACTAGAAAATATTTCAGCCCCTTTCTCACACATCTCCCATCTTTCACTCAGCTGAAACACACCTGAACACCAAATCCGTTCGTGCCAAAGGTATTTCAGCAGAGCCCCTCCTTCCAGATTAGGCAGTAAATCTGAAACTAAACTAAGACAAGCTATTTCTGCGTGAGCTGAGGATGGCAAATTGATCACAAATAGAACACGCATCTCAAACACAATTAAAGTTATCCTGTTCCATGGAGATTTTGTTTGTGGTAGTGGAAGAAGATGAGGATGTCTTCCCAGCTACCAGGAACTACAAAAACCCGATGCCAAGCTCCTGCAGATTCCTGGTGGGAATGCTTCTGACAGAACAGAAATGTGCATGTGGGAAGCTCAGGTTCCTGGGAGCAGCTTTGCAGCCAGCCAGGCTCAGCAGACAGAAATTAAATCCAGGCCAGGGAAGGAGGGCTTACTCCCGGATAACTGTCTCTGTTTCTTCCCACCCACCCCCATCCCCAAGTAACAGATCATCATTTATAAAAGGAACATTAAAACATTGAAAAATATTTCTTTTTTTTTTTTTTTCCTTAAAACACGATTCAGTGGCATTAGAAGGCTTTTTATGACAAAGTTTCTGTTCCATGTGGTGCTGTGTGTGGTTCTTTAAAAATAGTTTTCCACATTTCAAAGAATGATTCAACACAGTTTGGAAGCTTCAGTTGGTACAGGGTCAGTCAGAAGGTGTTGATTGCATTTTACAGTATGTATGTATATATATATATATATTTGTATTTATATACACATACACAGAGAATTGTATAAAACCCAGCGCAGCCATCCAGGACGTGTTGCTGCTCAGGGAATGCAAATAATGATCAGCTTGTAGGAAATACTATAAATTTTCTACATCCCCCTTCCCCAGTCCCTGCACATGCACTCTGGGAACTGGACACTCCCCAGGTGTCTGTTTGCACCTGTGGGTGGAGAAAATACAGATCAACTCTTCAGAGTATATGAGCTTAATCGAGGCAGGTTATATCTTACTGTACAGAGGAATGTGGCTGCTTCCCGCTTTTCTCCTGAGTGAGTGCAGGATGTTGTGGTGACTCAGACACGAGGAGAAGGAAGCAGGAAGGTCCCAGTGCAGGGAGCAGCATCCCTTGGAGCTGCAGCCTGCCAGGACCCTGCCCAGGAGGAGAGCAGTGGGAATCTGGGCAATCCCAGCCCAGCACTCTCCTCCCGGGCAGAGTGGATGTGGCACATCACACACCACGTGTCAGGACAATGACAAACGAGATTAACAAGAACATTTTGCTGCTCTACAGTTTCTGTTGTGAGAGGGTCTCAGAGCACTTCACAGACCTTGTGCTCTGAGCCCTCCATAGAACTGGAAATTCCCATTGTCATCACATGGGAACTGAAGTGCTGGGGACCAGGCTGTGGGTGATGACACTCGGTCCCAGACCAAGTGTTCTTTCAGTGACAAATTCTCTGAAGGAGGAATAAGGGAGAAAAATGACCTAAGGACACCTGTGTGTGCTTAAATGCCATTGCCCCATCCACCAACACACAGCACACAGGGTGAGCTGAGGGAACGCATGGTGGTATCCAGGGCACGAGGAAATTTGCTGAAAATTTTCTGTGGTGGTGGCAGAGTCCCTGAAGAGATTTGGCCTAAAAAGGCTCCTTGTGGGACACATCTGCTTGAAACAGTTGAGTGGGTGGAAAAAAGACAAGGAAATGAGGCTGAGATTTCTCTGAAGGGTTCTTACCCAGGTAAGACACAAAAAAAAGCAGAGGGCCTGTGATGTTTGTTAGCCACAACAGGAGGACACACAGAGGTCAAAAGGCCCAGCTCAGCATCAGCACGGGCTGCTTGAATGAAAAATTTCCAAATTTGCATCTGGTCCAGCAACTCCTTAGCTCACAAATGGAACATTTAGATGAGGACTAGAGCTTGAGACACACAGGTATGGACGTGGAGAGAGAGGAGTGCTCACCTACCCACAGCCTCCCACGTCACCTCTTCTCCAGCTCTGCCACCACAGCTCCTGGAGACTCTGCAGTGGACTCTGCTCTCCCACAGTGTTCAGATCTCCCTGGCTTTGCTTGGGCCAAGGGAGAGTGGAAGAGCCCCAGAACCTCAGCAGGGGCTGTCTCCCCATCAGCCATGAGAGCTTCTCTTCTCTTCACCCTCTGGCCTGTGGGAAGGCCAGCAGGGCAATGTTTTCACAGGGATTGTCTTCTGGGAGGAAAAATCCAGGGGCTGAGCCGAGGAGCTTGGAGGTAGTCAGGGGAGAGTAGTGTCCATCAAGGGAGGGGGCAGGAGGCGAGCTGTGAGCCTGCTCTCTCCCATCCCTCCCGCGCCATGGACTGCCACCCTGATCCACAGACAGTTCTGGTTGTTGCCCAGAGTGATCTTGCCCAAGGCTGCAGGATCTGACCCTGGAGACTGTTATTTATTTATTTATTTGTTTGTTTGTTTGTTCCCTCCCAGCTCAGTTTCCGTCAAACAAAGCCCGAGTAACCTCTGACTGATGGAGTCCTCCTCAGCACAGTCTCCATCAGATGGGGCAGGATAAAGCTCTGGAAGTAGGACCAGCTCCAGGACAGCCTGGGAAGGAGAAAGGCCACCTGGACACCCCACTGAGGCCCACCTGTAAGGACATGCTCCTCCTGCCTGCCCTGCACCAGACAAAGCTGGTGCTGCACCAAAGCCTCCACAGGAGACTCACGCCCTAAATCATTGTTTGCTACAGGACTTGGCACAGTTGGGCTGGGAATGTCATTAAGGCCAGGAGGTGGGAGGTATTTGAGGGGAGGGAGGAGGGCAGAGCGAGGTTCAGGGATGCCTAATGAAGAGTTGTGTAGGAAAAGAGTTGGCGTGGGGACGTGGAACACAAAGAGAAGTGCAAGGGATGCGCTCACAGCCTGAAGTCAGACATCACCTCACCCCGAGGAGGGAGCGTGCCTGCCCTCACCCACGGGGTGTGTGCATGTGCTGGGGCCTCGAGGGCATGCTGGGGACAGTGTCCAGCACCCACAGCTCCAGCACCAGCTCTGGCTGGCCTTCAAACCCTCTGAGACCCTTTCCTGGCTGCAGAAGTGTGTTCTGGTGGGAGTCGGTCCTACAGCGTTTGGTAAGAACACAAATCAAAGAGGGGGGGAAGAAAAATCAAACCCAAATCTAACAAAAAAACAAAACAAAGCCCAATCTGTCTGGAAAGCCAAAGGTAAAACCCTCTCAAATTCTGGACCCACGAGTCTATGTTTTAAAGATTTTACAAATATACAGTATCTAATTAGCGTTATATCAGATATACAACATGCCCATTAATTATAATTATGCTGGATATATAATTTATATGCATGAAATGTAACTGTCTTCATGGTTAGGATTGGGACTCAGTGGAATTGGAATTTGGAAGGTTTTCTTGGGAGGCCATTGCGGGGAGAGAGAACCACGGAAAGTTACCGACCTGCTTTTCGGTAAACAGACACCCTCAGCCTTGTGCCTCTGCTAAGGGCTGGAAAAAGATTTGCTACATATGGATTCTAGGCTGTGAATGGGAGGAGAAAACGCTCAGAAACAGGGGAACGGGGCCATGGAAAATGCTATAGGGAAAAGAAACTTCTGGGGAGAATCCAGGCTCGGTGAGAGGCGCGGCAGCCTGGCCTCGGGGGGCTCGGTGGGGTCGGGACCTCCCCCAGCACAGGTCAGCAGTGTGGAGCTGAACGGGTTCTGCTGCTTCAGGTTCAGCAGTGGCGAGAAGCTGGAGGAAGAGAAACCCTCTTCCTCCTTCCTATTTACATGTTGGAGACACCAAGATACTAGAATGAGTGGAGAAAAGGGTCTAACAAGCGTTTCAGCATATTTGTGCTTATTGAACACATCAACCCCACTACTTCCTACACTGAGAGAGCAGGCGATTTGTAGGCACTAGTATGTTTTTTTATCTTATGAGTATATTTAGTATAAACTAAAACTTTATTTCTCAGCCAGGCTATTCTTGTCCCTAGATCTGCCAGTCCCGAAGGAAAGTCTGCCCTTGAATTTGCTCCAAGGGTGACAAAGAACAGATGTGTGGGTGCTGACGGGTGTCGAGCAGCCTGGGGCTGGCCCCAGCAGCCAGGACTTCCCTACTTGCTACAGAAAGGCCAAACATGAGGGCCAAGAACGAGGCCCCTTCCTGCCAGGATTGGGGGGGGGGCTGCATTTCCTCCTCCCTGTCTCAGGCTGCTTCTCCTTGGAGCAACTGAAAAGTCCTGAATTCATGGAAACTATGGGATAATGCAGGTGAGCCCTTGGAAGGAGCCATCGATTACTATGGCTTTCTTTGACAGAAACTGATGCACACCAGGAAATTCCCTCTGTCATCCCTCACTAGTGTCTGACTGCCGCTTCAGTTCTTCCTGTGTCACTGATGAAGGGGTGGCTTTAAAAACAACGTGGGTGGGACTGCCAGAGAAGTCTTTGCAGACACTGAGTTAGTAGAGGTTATCTTGGCCTATAAGGCCACTGCAGAACGGGGTGCTGTGGCCACCCCAGTCCTTAAGGAGTATCTACAATGCACTGGCTCGTGTCAAACAGTCACCTCGGTTTTGCTGGCGGTGCGGTAGTGGTGGTGGTGCCCGGGGATGTAATGCAGCTGCTCCACCGTGTTGTGCCGGCGCGAGGCGAACGCTTGGCGCTTGGCCGAGGTCGGGTTCATACCCAAGGTGTTGTACAAGTTATTTGAGGCACTGGGATGGGAGTGCATTTTTGACATCCTGTAGCGATCCAAGACCGGTGTTGACACAAAGACATCCGTGTGTGACAGTGCCCTGGACATGGACTGCTCGGGGTAGGCCGAGCGCTCCGGGGACAGCAGCGGGTCCTGGGAGTGCAGGCGCTCTGCCGACAGCAGCTGCTCGTCCGACAGGATCCGCTCGTAGGACATGCTGAACTCCTCGGGCATGATCCTCTCGGGGGACAGCACCCTGTCCTGGGACATGGCCCTGATGGGACGGCGGGGCCTGTCCCGCTGGTTGCCCTGCTGGGACATTTTGATGACGTTGATGGGCAGCGTGCCCCGGGCCGCCAGGTCGGGCAGGTGTCTCCTCCTCATGTAGTACTCGTCAGCCTCTTTGTCAGCTGTGGGGAGGGAAATGAGAGGTTAGAAATGTCAGAGAGCTGGCCCAGGCCCTGGAGCTGCTCCTGGTGATGCCTGAGGGAGAGGTGGACATGCCACAAGTGTCACCAAGGGATTGTGGCAGACAGAGGAGTGTGAAATGCATGGGGACAGTGTAATTCCCTGGGCAGTGCACCCCACACTCCTCCATATGGAGGCCAGACCATGGTACCACATGATTTACATGAGTAATGGAGACATTCCTAAATGTCACCTTCTCAAATTGTCACATTCTTCACATGTCACCCTGGGAAAGAACAGGGCAGGTGACACGAGCAGGTGAGGTCCCCGTTTGAGGACATGCCCATGTCACCTCTGGCCTCAGACATGGCTATTTCCTGGAACCCACGAGTGACCTCATCACATTTTAATTACCTCACTGAAATATTTGTAAATATGATCACAAACCAGGTTTGCTGGTCTCTGAGACACTGAATCACCTGCCTAAGGTTTCGTTTCCCATTTTTTTAATCGACCTTGGTTGATAGAATAGAATTTATCCCACGGAACATTTCTTGCTCAGTTTGCTGCTCCTGCATCTTAAACAATCTCTCTGCTGCTCTGAAATGCAGCACACACCCCCCACACTCCCACTTTCCTTTTTTTGGCTTTGAGAGGAATGCTGTGGGCTCAGAGAGGATGTTGGCTCCTGCAGCTGTATCGTGATAGATCACTGGGATCCCACAGCCATCACTCTGTAGGATTTACTCACCACATTGCCTGGGAGTTGAAGACAACTGGCTGCTTATCCCATGAGCCAGAGCTCATGTGGTGGGTGCTGACAACATCCCAGAGCTCTGCTCACAAAACACCAGCTCAGCCAAGCCCTGCACCACCCTGTGCTGGGCTTCACTTATTCCCTCATCCCCTGTCCCACACCTTCCCTTCCCTGCTGCCAGGCCCCTGTGCACAGCCCAGATCCGTGGGGAGGTGGGCTTGGTTCCCTCACACCCAGGAGTAGGAGCTGAGAACATCTGTGCCACCAGTGCTGCTGCCAAGCCCTTCCTCCCAGCCACACAGCCCCGAGGCGTGAGGTCACCCCCGGCTCCCCTGTGCTGCCTTCCTGCCCGTGGGATTTGCTCTCCAGAGCTCACACTGCAGGAATGGATCTTTATTATTCGCCACCCAACGCTCCTCAGAAGGATGTCTCACTGCAAATGTCAGGCAGCAGCTCTCCTGTGTCTTTAAAATCACCTTCTAGGAAGCCTGAGGGTGGGGGGAATTCCATATGGCCCCAGGAGCTGTAGGCATTTTTATGCTGTGTTTTGGGGCTGGTTGGAAATGCCAGGCTGGGTGTGCAGAGGCAGAGCTGGAGGCTGGCTGCAGAGAGGGAATGAAGCAATTAGCACCCTGGCACTTGGCCTCTGCTCTGGATGAGAGGAGCTCCACAGGATTTGCCCATGTGACTCTAAATAGATGTAATTAAAGCACAGAACATCCCAAATGGAGATGTGCTTGGATGCTCACACCTGGCTCTGGTAATTGCCAGCAGGAGCTAAACCAGCTTCTGTGAGGTTTACAGCTCTGAGGCTGCTGGAGAGGTGGCACAATCAGCTGGAAGGGGTTTGAAGGTGTTCCTCGGACTAAAATGCAGCATGGGCTACACTTTAAAATGTTTTGTCCATTAGGAGCATAAAAAAAAATCCATTTTCCTTCCCTCTCCCACCCAGTGACCCTTGTATAGCTGAACCTTTCGGGGAGATTATTTAATTTCAAAGATGCTTCTAAGCTCACTCAGGCCGTGCCTCCAGTGATGCTGAGGAGGAGGAGGAGGAACATTTCCAGGTGTGGCAAAGCTGCTCATCTCCATCTCAGAGGAGCCAGAAGAGGAGGAACAGCCGTGTGTCACACCCAGCAAGCTGCTCCAGGCAGCAGCAGACAGACATTTTCCAGGCTGCTGGCTCTGAGAGGGGCCAGTCTGAGCCAGGGATGGGGAACAGAGCTGCCTGGAAGGCTGTTGGATTAGGTTCTTTTTTGACTTAGAGATGGGGTGACTGAGAGGAATTTTAAAAACTTTTATTTTATTTTTAGTCTCATGTGAAGGGTGAGACAATACAGATGTTATAATTCACCTTATCACAATTAGAAGTGAACTATTTCTTAATAATTTCTTAACAATACATTATAAGCATTTCTTGGCCTACCATACTATACTGTAACTGCCTTAAAGGTAATCACTTAAAATTGCCCCATGTGGGTCCTACTTCAATGCATCTTCCTCAGTTTTATTTTTTTGAAGTACCCAGGCTTATTTGCAAGGCCACCCTTTGAAACTTGCTTCTAGCTCCATTTCTGCAAATGAATTCCTACAAATTCATTTCCCACATGATGTGCAGCAGCACATAAGTGCCTCATGCCAAGGGAGAGCACTGGAACCTCAGAATTCCTGCACCCAGGGACAGCAGGAAACAAACCCTGGGAGAGCAGAGCAGAGCTCCGGGGGTAGGAAGTGTGGAGGGCTGGTTGCACAGCTGGCCAAAACCAAAGTTTCTCTGGGAAATGAAATCTTGGAACCATAAAATGGTTTGGGTTGGAAGCAATCCTAAAGATGATCCAGCTGAAACCCATTCCAGGCTGATTGATGCCACCCTCATGCCACCAGCAGGGACGCATCACACCCTGGTACAGCTGGCACTGGTCACCCTGCCCTTGTCCTGTCATTGATGCTCACAGGAGCACCAAATCACAATTTTATCCAAAATAAAACTCCAACCCAGTGTGCTTCTCCATCAAGGATGTGCTTAAAAATTAAAAGAAAAAAAAAAAAGAAAAAAAAAAGAAAAATATGTCTGTCCTAAGAGGATTCCAAAAAAGCAGAAACTGTGAGCAGAGAAAAAAGAATCACTGGTGTATTGCTTGACAGAAAGGATTTTTTTTTCTATTTTTTAATCAATCCCATACTTCTGGGTCTTTCCTTGTGTTTTTCAAACATTTGGAACAGGAATTACTGGAAGTTATGCTTTCTGCAAACTTCCTGGTCTTTTTAATTGGTCTTGGTTGGGATTTTTCAGCCCTTTCTTTCCTCCTTTGGCAGTTTTTAGAACATCACTCAGGGCTGGTCTCACCCCACTTCAGGAATGTTTGAGTGCTTCAGCTGCCTTGGCTTCAGGCTAAGCTGGTTTGCCCTCAGACAGTTTTTTGGTGGATTTTTTGTGGGTTTTTTCCTCACTTGGAGGGAGATCCCCAAATAAATGCTCTTACACATTCCACCTGAAGCTGAGTTGCCTCTGCAGACGGGCAGAGCAGAGCTCCTCTGGCACTGGAATTACAGAAATGAGGTTTACAGAAATTCAGTTGTGGTGCTCTGGGAAGGGAACGTGGAGCAGAACAGCCAAATTCAGTTTGTCTTCTGTTCTTATATATTCTGGTGAGAAGAGCTGCACATGTGTGTGCATGTGAGGCCATCACAATAACCCCTCTCCTTTTTTAAAGGTAATTTTCCCCAGCTTTCTTCCTCTGCAGCTCCAGCAGGTTTCCTCTCTGGGCTTGTCTCTCCTTGTTTTAATTGGCTTTAACATTTCCAAGCTGCCCAGTCACTCGTGATGATTCTCCAGCCAGCACCAAGTGGTTTAATATGCCTGAAAACAGGAGCTGCCTTCCTCCCTGACCTTTCTCACTTTGCTGGGGAGAGCAATTCCCCGGAGCCCTGGGCAGGATGGAATTAATCTGGCTGCTCATGCCCAGCCACATCCTCACACCCTCCCCTCCCTGCTCTTCCCCAGGGCACAGGGGGTGCCCAGCCCCTCAGAGACCCCCAAAACCCCCAAGGACCCCCCAAGTGGGGTTCTGTTGGCTGTGCCCTGAGAGAAGGGCCAGGGAGATAAAAAACCCCTGGTCTTTCACCATCTGTCTCTGCTAATTGGACGAAAAAAAGTAATTTTTCCCTGCCTGGCAAGCCAGACAAACAAGTGTTTGAAATATTTGAAATACAGATTTAAAATATATCTATATCTATTTTTTAAATCTATATTTCAAATTTATAGATATATATATATAAACTTGAAATATAGATTTAAAAAATATCTAATGCTTTGTTTCTTGCTCAAATAGAAGTATTTGTTAATGATCTCTTCAGTACTTTTATGTCTTATTTTTTTCTAGGAAGTCCATTGGGAAGAAACAATTTTAAATTAAATAAAAAAATGAATGTCAAATAAGTAATTTTCAAACTCCAGCTTTTAGATATCACACTTTTCTGTGTTCCCTTCATACAGAACAAGAACATTATCTTGCTGGCACTTTGCAAGGGCAGGCTGGGGAGCTGGGAGCCTCTTTTCCTCTGGCTCTGGAGCAGAGCAGCTGCAGGAAAGTGATTCAGAGATTCTGGAGGTGCTGGGTGTGCTCAGTGCCAGCGGGAGCAGGGAGGGTGGGCACTGCCAGGGCTGACACTCCCTGGATGCTCAGGAGCAGAGTGGGGCAGTGGGCTTGGATCTGCCAGGGGCTGTGCAGGAGGCTGGGCTGGGGTCTGCAGGGAGCTCTGGAGTCTCTCACACTGCCCTGGATGGGTCCAGAGGTGGATTTGCCCTGCAGGGAGGGTAAATATCCACCCCACCATTCCCTGCTGGCATTGCTGGGTGGGAATTGAAGGTTTTGACTGAGCCCCTCTCCAGCCAACACAACACATTCTCTGTTCAAACCACGGGGCAAGGAAAGGATCAGAGTGTGGCACAGGTCTGGACAAACAGAACATGGAACAGAAACTGGATGTGAGCATGGAACAAGTCAG
>WBNP01056319.1:0-22489 GCA_013401095.1 Passerina amoena
GGGGGGGGCCCTGAGGGAACAAAGGGGATGTGGGGGAGGGAGTGGGAGGTCTTGGGGGTTGGGGGAAAAGGGAGGACTGTAGTTTGAACCCCCACTCACCTTTCCTGGTTCTTCCTGGCAGCTTCAAAGAAGGAGTAGATGGGTGACTGTGGGGTCCCAGGGCCCTGAACTCTCTCAGGATTCCTGAACTCCAATGGGACCCCAAGCATCCCTGAAGCCCCCCAGAAATTGTGAATCTCTCCAAACCCCCTGACCAAGTCAGCCTCAAGAACCCATTGCCTGCCAGGGATAGAGAACTCCCATCACCCCCAGGGCCTTTGAAAGAACCCCCAACATCCCTGCACATCCTTCTCTCACCTCCCCACGCTCTACAGCACCCCCAGCCAAGGTCACAATTCTGGGGCTGTGTGCACTGCCCTATTGCTCCCCAACTCTTGGGGCCTCTAAATCTCCCTGGGACCCCCGTACCCTCATTGTCACCCACCCACACGGTGCCACCAGTGACAGGCCACAATGACACCCACGAGCAGGAGCAGGAACAAAAGGGCCCCACCGACCCCTGCGGCCACTGCAAGAAACAGAGGGGGACACATCAGGGTCACCCATCACCCCAGGGGTCCTGCACTCCCTGGTGACCCCACGTGAACCCACTTGTTTGGTTGTGGGTTCCTTTGTCCTGCAGTGTCACCTCCAGTGCCAGCTCTGGGCTGAGTGCCCGGAACACGCGGTGCCCGTCCTGTCCCAGTTGGTTGGTGGCCACACACTGGTAGGTGCCTGAATGTCCCACATCGATGTCCCTGAGCTCCAGGAGGGGACCCTGGGCCACCTCCTGCCCATTGTGCAGCCAGGTGAAAGTGACAGGGGCTGAGCCCGCCTGCACCAAGCAGCGCAGGGTCACGTTGTCACCTGCAAACACCTGGTATGCCAGGAGACCGGGGGTGATGGTGGCATTGGCCACGGGCACTGTGGGGACACAGACAGGGCTGAGGGCGCAGGGAGGGGCTGGCAGCCAGTGTGGGGGGGATAGGGATGGGGGGATGGGCGTGATGGGGGATGTTAGGGTTTGGGTCTTATTACGGAGGGGTGAGTGAACACGGGGAGTGATGGAAGGACCCAAGAAGGGTGTCTGGGGGACATGGAGGTGCCCATGCAGGGCACCCGAGCAGGCTGTGAGGGTTCCCCATGCCCATCCCCGCACTCACTGTGCACCGTGACGCGGAGCGGGGCGCTGCTCTTCATCATGGCCCCCCCCTTTGAGCGCACCTGGCAGCTGTAATTCCCCAAGTGGGAGACCCCCACAGCGGGCACCAGCAGCTGAGGGTACCCCTGCGGGCCCCCCACCACCTGCCCGTCCCGGTAGAACACGTGCAGGAGGGGGGCTCGGGGCCGCAGGGGGCTGGGCGTGCTGAGGCAGCTGAGAGTTAGGGGAGACCCCAGGGTGGGCTCGGGGGGACCCTCCAGCACTGGCACAGCGCAGAGCTCAGGGCAGAAGAAGGGAGGAGAGGACTGTGACTCTGAGTGCACTGGGAAGTGGCTTTGGGGGTGTCAGGAGATTGGAGTTCTAGCCGTAGGGGTGCTCACCGTGCACTGTCACTGTCACTGCTGCTGACCGTGACATAAAGGACCTCACAAAACCCCCGCAGCTGTAGCTGCCGCTGTGGTCCAGTTGCAGAGGGGACAGGGACAGTTCGGTTCCATTGACTGACCCCCCCAGATCCTTCTCATCCTGGTAAAATCGCACCGAGGTGACCGTGTTGTTCCCCCAGCCCCGGCAGCGCAGTGTCATCATGTCCCCCTCGAGCAGAGCCTGTGCTGGCACCTGCAGCACCAGATCATCTGTGGGACAGGAGGGTCCCATCTCACTGAGGGGTCTTGAGAGGTCCAGGGTGGGTGCCCATGGCACCAGGGACAGCTGGGTGCACTGGGGTGCACTGGAATGTCCAGGTGTCCTGGGGACAGGCTCACACACACAGAGTGGAGCCCATCCAGACCTATCAGGGGCCACTGTGATCATTTAAAATCCCCCCCTCACCATTCGACACTTTCACGGCGGGGCTGCGCCCGCTGCCGGGTCTGTCACACATGTAGGTGCCACTCTCAGTGACAGTGAAGTGATCTTGTCTCTCCTGCCCCCAGTGCTGCCCGTCCTTGTACCAGGTGGTGGCACCAGCGGTCCCCGAGCCCTGGCAGGTCAGTGTCACCCGGTCCCACAGCACTGCCGGCCTCCAGGGGGGCTCCACCAGGAGCTGGGTGGTCTGGGCACCTGTGGGTGACAGGGGACACCAGCCTGCCAGGGCCAGCGTGGGGCTGGGGACAGCAGAGTGGGGCCATGGCATCCCCCGAGGACTCACCAGCGAGGCTGAAGGTCTGGGCTGGAAGGGAGAAGGGACAGGGCTCAGTGGGGGTGGCACTGTGGAAAGAGGTATGAGGGCACAGGGTGTGGGAGCTGTCCCCAGAATGTCTCCGTGGGGCATGGATGTTTCACAGATGTCTCAAGGACAGGGACACAGCAGCCAACCCATGCTCAGGCATGGGGACGCTGTGCTGGCACAGGTCACCCCCACCAGCCCCACAGCAACATCCCCATGGCCCTGTGGCCATGATCCCATTCCAGTGACACCTGTCCCCATGGCCCAAACACATCGTGCTTATTCCCTTGTCCCTGTCCCTGCATCTCTGTGTCCCTGTCCCCACAGCTACCCCAGCCCCAAGGTTTCTTCTGCCACATCCTTGTCCCCACATCTCTATCCCCCTTTCCCTGTCCCCACATCCCAGTTCCACTCTTCCTGTCCTCTGTTCCTCTCCCCACGGTCACCCCAAACTCTGGTAACACTAAGCTCCATGCCCAGCTGGCATTGGGGCCCTGAGAGGACCCCTCAGCCCCCCTGTGCCCCTTCCCCTCCCCATCCCGGGGTGTCAGGCCCATGCCTGGGGCACTCACCCCACAGGAGCAGCGCCACCTTCCCGGCCATCCCGGTGTCCCCAGCCATGTGCACTGGCTGTCACTCGCTGCTGTGGCCACCGCTCCCCTGGCTGGCGGCTCTTTGGGTAAAGGGGAAGGAAGCGAGGTCACGTCCGTCCCCACGTGTAGGTGGCCCTTGGTGGGGGCAGGGTGGCCACAAGCTGGGCACAGGCTGGGGACAAGGCTGCATAGTCTGGGGACATGGTGGGGGATGGTGTTGCCAGGAGTGGGGGGCTCAGTGGATGTGGGGAACAAAGGATGGGTGTCCAGGAGAATGGGGGTCCAGGGGAATTTGGGGTCTCCATGCCTGGGGGCATTCAGGGATGGGGCTCCTGTGGGATCACAGCTCCTTCCCTGGCTGCCTCAGATTTTGGCGTGACCCAGGGCCCAGCAGAGCACCAAGCCTGGGGAACCCCAGGACCGTCCTGGGAGTCTCTGTGTCCCTGCCCCACACACCCCTGGGTCAGATCCCCCCATTTCCTGGCTCAGCCATCCCTGGCAGCACTTGATGCCCAGTTGGTTCAAACAAAATTAGACACCTGAGGAATAAAAGCAAAATTAATTCCCATACCATTTTTTCCCCAATAAAGAACAAACTCAGCAAAAATCAAGCAGACAAGGTCTAAAATGCTCAGGTTTATAGAATCCTTATAACAGTGGCTCACCCAACAAGTCATTCACAATAAAAACACAAACAAATCCCAATGAAATGAGACTTTTTGGTTCCCTTTAGCACCCCCTTGGTGCATCCCACAGCAGCGAATGCTTGTGGACAACAGAAAGTGTGGAATCTCCCTGAGTGTCCAACAGCTCCATGGGATTGTTCCCTGCCTGCTGGGCAGCAACCCAGCCCCTAAGGAATTCTTTTGTTGGGCCATTTTAGGAACTCTCCCCATTTTTCTCATTCCCACCCTGAAACTTGATTGACTTCCCATGGAGGAAGGGGAGAAGCTCTGTCCATCCTTGGGACACTGCACAGGAATCTGTGGAAATGCCCCTGTGTGCCTCAGGGTCTGATTGCCTGGAAAATCCACTGTAGCCTGCCCTGAATTCCGCTGCCTGGGCACTCCCTGCTCCTGCTGTGACACCCCTGTTCTCCAGCCCCTCGTGTGCAGCCCCTGCTCAATATTTCCACACTTTCCCTCTTATTTGGTGGCCACAGCCTGAACCCAAACATTCTTTCCATGATGTTACAGAAGTCTGAAGGTTTTCTTCCCGAAGGAGCGTCCATGTCAGGTTGTTGAGCAGATTGGTGTTGACTTTGCAGTAAATTTGTGGTTTTCTCAGTCCCTTGGGCAAAGGCACAAAATGATAAATAGCTGAATTTCTGGGCTGGTTCTCTCACAGCTGCCCCTGCAGGGGTGGTTTCCAGCCAGCCCTGCTCTGAAAACCATCAAAGGCCCTCGCAGAGCCACTGCTTGGGCTCCCACTGGGTTTTGTGCTTCTTGCAGTGCTGAGCAAACCACAGCCAGGCCTTTTTCCCCCACAGAATTCTCACCTCTGCAGCAGCTCTAAAGCTGCCAGAATCAAAGCCAAGGGGGCAGGGGGGACCCTCAGGTGCTGGCTGCCCCCTGGGGCTGGCCAGAGCAAGGCTGGGCAATGGCCATCCCTGTGCAGTGGGGCTGGGCCATGGCTGGGCCCCAGCCTTGCATTGACAGGGGTCCCCAGGATGTGCAACCCCTGCGACAGGCACCCGGCCAGGAATGTGAAGGGACATTTCTGGAACTGCCACACCTGGGACAGGACCCCCATGCCAGGATGTGTCACCCCCTGGGACAGGATCCTCCCAGGACAAGAGCGCCTGGATGTGCCCCCCAGGACAGAACCCCCCCTTTCCCATCTGACTCTCAGCACAAACGGCCTCTTCCTTCTTGTCCAAGAAAAAGGAACTGAAAGTGTTGAGGGGGCACAGCCCAACGCCTCCATCCCCCACAGTCTCCCCACCCTTCCCTGCACTCCCTGCTCCCCATTTTTCCCTTCCCCTGTCTCCCCTCATCCGATTCCCTGCTCAGGTGCTCCCCGGGATTGCTGAGTCAGGAACAGGGGGTAAAGGGACATGGCAGAAAAGTGAGGAAAAGAAAGAAATAAGAGAAATAAAGAGAGGAAAATGTCAAGAGCAGGGGAGGGCACAGAAGCAGAGCTACCCAGGACCCCCATGTGATGCCTGCCCAGGAAATGAGCACCCCAGGGGGGCAGTGCTGGGCCCTGGGTCACCCCAAAATCTGAGGCACCCAGAGAAGGAGCTGTGACCCCTGTACCCAGCCAGCCCTGCCCATCCCTGACACCCCCATTCCCCTGGGAACCAACCTTGGGACCCCCATTGCCTTGGTCTCTCCTCCCTGGGGACCCCCATCGCAGCACTGCCATTGCCCAGCACCACCATTGCCTTGATCCCATCCCATGGGCTGCCTCTTCCCCCAGAACCCCTATTCCCCAGGGTCTCCTTTTTCCCCGTGCACCCCCAGCCCTGGCACCCACATGCCATGACCCCAAATCCCTGGGGACGCTGTTCCCACAGCACCCCCATCCCTGAATCTTCCAAGGCATGGAGAACCCAATTCCCCTGGACCCCCATTCTCCTGGACACCCATCCTTGGTTCCCCACATCCTCTGAGCCCCCCACTGCTGGAAACACCCATCCCCCACCATGTCCCCAGCCTGTCCTTAACTTGTGGCCACCCTGCCCCCACCAAGGGCCAGCTACACGTGGGGACAGACGTGACCTCGCTTCCTTCCCCTTCATCCCAAGAGCTGCCAGCCAGGGCAGCAGTGGCCACAGCAGGGAGTGACAGCCAGTGCACATGGCTGGGGACACCGGGATGGCTGGGAAGGTGGCGCTGCTCCTGTGGGGTGAGTGGCCCAGGCATGGGCCTGACACCCCAGAGATGGGGATGGGGAGGGGGCACAGGGGGGGCTGTGGGGTCCCCTGAGGTCCCCAATGCCAGCAGTGCCAGTCCATGTTACCCACAGTGGACCTGGGTGGGACTGGGGATGTAGGGTGGCTTTGGGGACAGGAAGAGGGTGCAGGAATTTGGGGATGGAGATGTGGGGACAGGAATGTGGGGACTGGCACCTTTGGGCTCAGGGAGCTCTGGGCATAGGGACAAGGGAACGGGGATGCAGGGACAGAAGGGGACAGGAACGGTGAGGATGTGGCCATGGGGATGGGATCATGGGGATGGGATCATGAGCTGGTGGGGGTGACCTGGGCCAACATGGGCTGTGTCCGTGGTGTCCTCATGCCCAGGGTGTCCACAGTGTCCCCATGTTCTGCCTCAGCCCAGGGTGGCCTCGGTTTCCCTGTTCCAATGGTGTCTGTGCCACAGGGATGTGGTGCACTGGTGGCTGTGACACAGACATGTCCCCCTGACCTCTTCAAATCTTTTCGGGACCACCCAGAAACATTTTCCAACAAGAACTGCTGTCCCCATTGGGACAGTTTTGGGGCGGCCGCCACACTCTGTACTCGGGTGCTGCTGTCCCTGCAGTGCCACTCCCACTGAGCCCTGTCCTTTCTCCCTTCACGCCCAGACCCTCGGCCTCGCTGGTGTGTCCTCGGGGGATGCCATGGCCCCACCCCGCTGTCCCCAGCCCCACGCTGGCCCTGGCAGGCTGGTGTCCCCTGTCACCCACAGGTGCCCAGACCACCCAGCTCCTGGTGGAGCCCCCCTGGAGGCCGGCGGTGCTGTGGGACCGGGTGACACTGACCTGCCAGGGCTCAGGGACCACTGGTGCCACCACCTGGTACAGGGACGGGCAGCGCTGGGGGCAGCAGGGACAGAACCATGTCACTGTCACCAAGAGTGGCACCTACATGTGTGACAGACCTGGCACCTGGCTCAGCCCCCTCGTGACAGTCTCAGATGTTGAGTGGGGTTCGGGTGTCCCCAGGCTGGCACCTGCAGGGACCCCGAGGGCTCTGGGTGGGCTCCGCTCCATGGGTCACCTCCTGTGGGACCAGAACCCGTCCCCTGCCCTGGGGACATCCCAGAGCATCCCAGGATGGGGGAACCCTGTGTTGGAATTGGGGACCCCTGGTGTGCTGGGTGTGACCCAATGCGGGGTCCTGGTGCCATCAGGTTTGACAGGACCCCTCTGTCCCCCGACCGGCTGGAGCTGCAGGTGCCGGCGCGGGCGCTGCTGGAGGGGGACACGGTGACACAGCGCTGCCAGGGCTGGCAGAACCGCATGGTCACCTCGGTGTCTTTGTACCGCGAGGGGAAGAAACTGGTGGGGCTCCGCGATGGGACCGAGCTGTCCCTGTCCCCTCTGCAGCTGAACCACAGTGGCAACTACAGCTGCGGGGGCTGCGTGGATTCTGAACTGTCACCGTGGGCACAGTCGGCGCCAGTGACAGTGACACTGCACGGTGAGCACCCCCATGACTGGAACTCCAATCTCCTGACATCCCCACAGCCACTTCTCAGCACACTCAGAGTCACAGTCCTCACCTCCCCTCTCCTTCCCTGAGCTCTTCTCGGTGCCGGTGCTGGAGGGTCCCCCCAAGCCCACCCTGGGGTCCCCGCTGACTCTCAGCTGCCTCAGCACCCCCAGCCCCCTGCGGCCCCGAGCCCCCCCCTCCTGCACGTGTTCTACCGGGACGGGCAGGTGGTGGGGGGCCCACAGGGGTCCCTGCAGCTGCTGGTGCCCGCCGTGGGGGTCTCCCACTCGGGGAATTACAGCTGCCAGGTGCGCTCCGAGGGGGGGTCTGTGCGGAAGATCAGCGCCCGGCTCCGCATCACGGTGCACAGTGAGTGTGGGGATGGGCATGGGGAGCCCCCACAGCTTTCTCAGGTGCCCTGCATGGGAACATCCATGTCCCCCAGACACCTTTCTTGTGTCCCCCCACCTCTGCCCTGTGTCCCCCCACCCCTCCATGATGCGGCCCATCCCCAACATCCTCCATCACACCCATTCCCCCCGGCCCTATTAACCCATTTCTGACTGCCAGGCCCCCCTGTGACCACAGCCCTGTCTCTGTCCCCGCAGTGCCCGTGAACAATGCCATCATCACACCTGGTGTCCTCGAGGTGACAACTCAGGAGCCAGGGACACACAGGGAAACAGGTGTGGTCACACAGGGTCATCAGGGAGTGCAGAAGCCCTGGGGTGATGGGTGACCCTGATGTGTCCCTCTCTGTTTCTTGCAGTGGCTGCAGGGGTCGGTGGGGCCCTTTTGTTCCTGCTCCTGCTTGTGGCTGTCATTGTGGCCTGGCACCTGGGGGACCATGTGGGTGGGTGACAATGAGGGGACAGGGGTCATTGAGAGAGTTGGGAAGGCCCCCAGAGAAAGGGGGGACCCTAGGGCAGCACCCACAGCCCCAGACTTGGGAGGGGCTGAGCCCCCAGTGACCATGGCTCAGAGCCCTGGGGAGCTGTTGGAGGGTCCTGCAGGGATGTTGGGAGTTCTAGCAGGGGTCCCCCTCCCTGCCAGGCTCGGGGTTCTGGGGGCTCAGGCTGTTGGTGCAAGTGGGGTGGGTCAGGGATACTGGGGGGCATCAGGGATACTGGGGAGGGCCTGGGGAGAATTGTGTGTCTGGTGGTGGTTCAGCATTCCCAAGGGTGGATGGCTGCCCCTGGCTCTCCAAATTCACCCCTCCAGTTTTCCTTTGCAGATGCCAGGAAGCACCAGGAAAGGTGAGAGCAGGCTCCAGCCACGATACGCCTTTTACCCAAACCCCCAGCACCTCCCATCCCCTTCCACACACCCCCTTATTCCCACAGGGCCCCCCCAGACCCCCTGGCACCCCTGCTGGAGGATCCTCAGGCCACGTACATGGAGATGCAAAGGCAACCGTGGGAACCCAGTGACATCTATGACAATATACACCAGAAGTTCTGATGCTATGGGAAGCGGGAGGCACTGGGTGACACTGGGGGTGCTCCCTCCATGGCTCCTGTGGTTGCCCATCCTTCCAAGGGAGGTGGTCATGGCTCACAAGGAGGCTACACAGGGCACCCTGTGCTCCCTGCTCCCCATTTCCTCTCCCAGTTCCCCCAAGGGCTCCCCCATTCCTTTGCTCGTACCTGCAGGGGCTCCCCAGCCCCATCCAAGTGCCCAAGTACCCTCAGGAACTGCCCCATTCTCTCCCCACAGTGCTTGCAGTACACCCAGGGCTTCCCCATTCCCCCTCCCACTACCCCTGTCCCAACCCGCTGTAAAAGGGGGACTCAGGGAGGATTCTTGCTGAAAGGTTTCTCAGATGAAAATGAAGCACAAACACGGCAATATTATATCTGAGAACTGTTTATTGATAAAGGAGGGTAAGTGTTCTTACCGAAGGGGGAGAGAAGGGAGTAGAAAGGGAAAAGGATAGAGAGAGAAACAGAAGACAGGGACAGCGTTACCACAGGGAGCCCAGGCGCTCTGTGGGCATCAGCTGGGCAGATGGAGTGTGTGTGCTGCAAGCCAGGGCGAGCCCACATGGCTTTTGGGAGTGGCAGGGCGTGATTTGCAAGGACAGAACCTGCGTGTCTCTGGCATGGGCGAGCCATGGCTGCAGGCTGGCTGCTGCGGGCTGGCTGCGGGCTGGTGCTGCGGCACTGGTGGCTCTGGGCTGGCTGCCGCGGGCTGGGGCTGCCGTGGGCAGGTGCAGCAGGCTCGGGGCTGTGGGCAGCAGGGGAAACGCGGCAGAGGCGGCGGGTGGGTGCAGGCAGCATCCGCTCCATCGGGGAGCAATGAAGGAACGCCCAGGACGAGCAGGAATGAGCTGCCTCGGGGAAGCAGCGAAGCAGGGAAGAACGGGTGCGGACAGGGAAGGAGGACCACCGGGAGGAAAAGCCGAGGGCAGGGAGTATCGGTGATATTTTTGCCTGACGTCCGGGAGGAATGATGCCTCTGACTCCATCTTATCCGAAGGCGAATTAAGTACTTTATTATACTATATTATTCTATATTATATTACATTACATCTAAACTGAATCTGCCAAGCACTCAACTGCACTCCACTGCACACAATCTCATGACTGTCAGTGACAGTCCCCCCCCACCCCGCACACAAACACACATGGATTCAATTGGTCAGTGAATCAAAACACTCACACCAGAATCCAATCACCAATTCCCTTTCAGGTAAAGAATCTTCCACAATGCATTCCACTTGTGAAAATCACAGGAGCAGAAAATGAGATAAGAATTGTTTGGATCATTCTTTGTTTCTCTCACTGCTTCTCCCAGATTCAGAGAATGTGAATCCCACAGGGGAGGAGGGCCAAGCTGACCGTCTGAGCAAGCCCCTAATCCCTCCAAGAAACACAAAGCAAAACGCTCCTGTTGTGTCACAGTTTGCTGCTTTTATTTGCAAAGGCTCCTCCCACAGCCCGATTTCCAGGGCATTTTTTTCCAGACATTTGTCCCGGGCATCTGTCCCACCAGCCAGTGGGGGTCACTCACAGCCCCATCACTGAAGCTTTCTCTCCCCTGATTCTCTGTTGTGTGAAGCCTCACCAGGGACAGGGTTCCCAGCACATGGACAACCCACAGAGTCATTTTTCACCTCATGTGTAGCATATGTTGAGACATAAATCAAATTCAGATTTGTTCTTCTCAACCCCCATGTGCTTAGTGCCTCTGCAATCCCCCTCCCAGTGCTCCCACTAAGGTGGCTTCCTGGTGCCCATCCCAGTTCCAAGGGGCCACGGGACCTGGTTCCCTGCTCCTGGCAAAAATGCAGCTCTTTGGTTAAACTGGCAGAAATGGTGTTTCTTTGTTCAGCTCTGTCAAGGAAGCTGAACAAGGTGGGAACCACCCTTGGAATGGAAAATACAACTCCCTTCTCTCTGACCTATTATAACTTTGAAATTATGGGGCATTTAGGCAAAGATGTGGGAGCAGGAATAACAGTTCTTTACTAGTATGTGTTGTTAGAAGCAAGTTAATGGAAGTTGACTCTGACTGGATATTATATGAATTGATATTACATTATTGATTATATTGTTGATGAAATATTGTGATGTTGTTGGGACAGTGATGTGCATTGTGGAGTGGCTGATGTTGCTGGGGTGGCCATCCAAGGGTGGGGCCCAGCCATGGCCCAGCCCCACTGCACAGGGATGGCCATTGCCTAGCCCTGCTCTGGCCAGCCCCAGGTGGCAGCCAGCACCTGAGGGTCCCCCCTGCCCCCTTGGCTTTGATTCTGGCAGCTTTAGAGCTGCTGCAGAGGTGAGAATTCTGTGGGGGAAAAAGGCCTGGCTGTGGTTTGCTCAGCCTTGCAAGAAGCACAAAACCCAGTGGGAGCCCAGCAGTGGCTCTGGGAGGGCCTTTGATGGTTTTCAGAGCAGGGCTGGCTGGAAACCCCCCCTACAGGGGCAGCTGAGGGGGAATCAGTCCGGAAATGCAGCAATTGATCATTTATTCCTTTTGGTAAGGGACTGAGAGAGAGCCCAGAACTGCTGCAAATCCCACAACACTCAGCTCAACAACCTGACCTGCACCTTTCTTCTTGAACAAAACCTGCCCACTTCTGGAACTTCATGGAAACAATTTTTGGCCTCAGGCTATGGCCATCAGATGAAAGTGTGGAAATATCGAGCACGGGCTCTGGCCAGGGTCATTGTGGAGCTCTGGGGAGTGACCCTGTGTGAATTCCAGGTGTGCCCAAAGCTGCTCCATCCCTGCCCTCCTCACCTGCACAGGGCACAGGGAATAGACAGGGCTCTGCCCCACACCTGCTGCACACCTTCCAGGGTACCCCTCCACTTCCTGGAGCTGGGGTGCCTTACCCTGGCAACACTCGGTCCCGACACATCGTGACAGTGCCTTCGGACACGCTGCCACAGTCGGTTCAGACACGCCGTGACCATCCCGGCACTCGCAGCGCGATGGCAGCTGGGCCCCTTCCCGGTGCTCCGGGACCACCATTGCGGTTCCTCCTTTCCGCAGACCCCACCGCAGGGTCTCTGCTCCCCCCTGTCCCGGGCTCTCTCCTCCGCCGTTTCGCTCCCTCCACGCTCGGGGCTCCCCAGTGGGGTCCCGGTCCCTCCATCCCAGCCCCTCCCACCCGCTGCTCCCCGGCCCCTCCGGCCGCCCCCCTCGACAGCCCCGGGGCCGGCACCGGCAGAGGCTGCCGAGCTCCTGCAGGATGAGACGTTCCTGGGGCAGCGCCGGCTAAGCGGGGCCCGGCTCCCTCACGCCGTCCTTGCCTGCAGCACTCGGGCTCCAGCAGTCCCGGGCTGCTCCTTCGGGATGTGCCGACTGCTCCCGGAGCGCTGCCCTTTGACGGGAACCAGCCCGGGAGCACCCGAATCATCCCCATGGCCTGGGCCAGGACCTTCTGTGAGGCTGTGCCCGAGCCCTGAGGGGTTTGGGAGCCCGATGGGTGTCACTGCTCTGTCCCAAAATCTGGGGGGAGCCGGAATGGCAAGTGGTGTTCCACCATGGCTCGGCCCCATGGGCCTCACCTGAGCACCCTGCAGAATTCCTGGCGCTCCTGCTCCACCTGCATGGCCAGGTGCTGTTCCCGTGGGCCCCCTGCTCCAGCCACTCCCGCCTCAGCTGCTGCTCCAGCTCGGCCTTACTGGCTGGCAAGCAGGAAGCAGCAGCCACATGGCACAGGCACTGAATCATCCCCAGCACAAGCAAAAACCTTCCTGGCAGTAAAGAAAGCTCCTTGTGGGCAGAGGTGGGGGCATCTTACACCTCAGTGGCATCCAATGCTGCCTTGTCTAGCCAAAAATCCCTGTGAGACGCAGCAGTGCCGTGTGTTTGTGCACAGGGATGCTTTAGGAGCACGGCTGAACTTGAGGAACCCCAGCTCTAATTATAACACCTCCTAAAAGGTCTGCCGGTCCCGGAGCAGAACAGCAGCATTAGAGCAACCAGCTCCAGTTTCTCCCCATTTTTCCCTCCCAAGGCGCAGCTCCCACCCAGGGCTGTCCCTGTGCTCCAGCTGCAGCTGCAGAGCCCTCGGGGCTGTGTCTCTGCTCTCCATCTCCTCCTCCTTCCCCTGAAGCTGCTGCGTTGGGACCAGTCATGGCCCAGGAAGAGCAGGAACTCCAAATGTGCTCCGGAGCCCCCTGAGGAGCCCGGGCAGAGTCAGCACTGAGCACCAGCTTTCCTCAACATTCCAGAGCAATTCAACATCTCCAGAGAAGATGTGCCAGGGCTGAAAGAGGAAAAATCAGTGAAAGGCTGAGGCTTTGCAGGAATTGTGGTGTAAAGCCACCAGAGGTGCTGCTGTGGAATCAAGACCTACCTGGGTTCAGGCGCTGCCTTCCTTCCATCCAAGATCATGGAGAGTGGTCACGGGTGTTGTGCAGGGCGTGTGCCTGGCCCCGGGACACTGCTACACTGCCAGTGGGCACTGGGATCCAACCTGCTGCCTTGGCGGCTTCTGCCCGCTGCCGGTGGTGGTGCCGGGAGCGACTGGTGGCCGTGAGTTTGCAAAAGGAGCGATTTCCCCTCCTGCTTCGCGTCCGAGGCCGCCATGGCCCCTGAGGGGATGGAGCTGGAGCGGGGCGCCCCCTGCTGGCCGGGAGTGCTCCCTGCAGCGCCCCCTGCTGGCCGCGGTTAGAACTGCCACAAAAACCAACAGTGCTGAGCAGGAGGGAAATTCTGGGTTTGTGTTGCTTGCTCTGTTCTGGTTTATAAATTTCCCAGTGAAGACATGTTATTCCTTTTCCTGAACTTTTACCTGGAGCCTCCTCATTTTTGAAATTAAAAAACAATTTAGACATGGGTCTTCTTTCCATTCCACGAATGTTCCCACATTACTTGGCAGATATTTCTCATTTAAAGGAGTTGACAGATCCTGGGTTCCAGCATGGATGGGACAGACAACCCAAGAGCAGATGCGGTGAGGGACTTGGCCACCTCACGCTCTGCCTTTTAAGCTGGTTGGACCACCAAGGGCCCTCTGCCCAGCTGGCACTTCTGGTCACGCAGCCACTCATTAGCTGGCTTGGGCAGAGTGTCACACTGTCCCTGGTGTGCCATGGCTGACAGACTGATGGACAGAGGGGCCCTGTCTCACCAAAAGCAAGGCCTGACCCACCCCTGCCACACACAGGTGTTCCAAAATGTCTCCAGACATCAAAATTTTCCTGTCCCTGACATCCCACCCTGTGCCATGATCTGATCTCGACTGCCCTGGAAACGGGGGAGGCTCCTGAACCCCCACAGGGCCTTTGTGTGGTTATTGTGTGGGGAACACGGCAGAGGAGGGGTTTGGGACAGGGGACAAGAGAATCCAGAGCCTCCTGAAGGCTGCTTTGCCCATCCCAGCAAAGCAGGTCAGAGCCATACCAGGTTCCTCTGGTGGAGGAAACGTGCTGGGGAAAATGTCTGCGGTTTGTTCCTTTTGGTGGATTTCCCTGGAAATCGTTCCTCGTGCGACAATTTGGACTCTGAACCTTGTTGCTGTTGCTGTTGGTTTTACTCTCTCTCGTTGCTGTTTCAGGAAATTGTTCTTCTCTCAGCACCGCCGGCCTCCAGGGGGGCTCCACAAGCAGCTGGGTGGTCTGGGCACCTGTGGGTGACAGGGGACACCAGCCTGCCAGGGCCAGCGGGGCTGGGGACAGCGGCGTGGGGCCATGGCATCCCCTGAGGACTCACCAGCAAAGCCGAGGGTCTGGGCTGGAAAGGAGAAGGGACAGGGCTGGGTGGGGGTGGCACTGCAGGGACAGAGGCACAGGGGTACAGGGTGTGGGGACTGTCCCCAAAAGGTCTCTGTGGGGGCACTGGTGTGGTACAGATGTCTCAAGGACAGGAACACAGCAGCCAACCCATGTTTAGGCATGGGGACCCTCTCCTGGCCCAAGTCACTCCTGCTAGTCCCATGGCCACATTTCCTTGACCCTGTGCCCATGGTCCATCAATATGGTGCTGGTCCCCATGTTCCTGTTGCTGCATTCCTATGTCCCTGTCACCACAGCTGCCCCAGCCCCAAGGTTCCTTCTGACACATCCTTGTCCCCACAACTCCATCCCCCTCTTCCTGTCCCCAAAGCCACCACACAACTCTGGTCACACTAAGCTCCATGCCCTGCTGGCATTGGGGACCTCAGGGGACCCCACAGCCCCCTCTGGCCCCCTCCCCTCCCCATCCCTGGGGTGTCAGGCCCGTGCCCGGGGCACTCACCCCACAGGAGCAGCGCCACCTTCCCGGCCATCCCGCTGTCCCCAGCCATGTGCACTGGCTGTCACTCGCTGCCAGGGGTGGCTGTCCCCTGGGTGGTGGTTCTTTGGCCAAACAGGAAGGAAGCGAGGTCACATCTTGTCCTCATGCGTAGGTGGCCCTTGGTGGGGGCAGGGTGGCCACAAGCTGTGCACAGACTGTGGGCAGGGTGGGGACAGGATGGGGACAAGCCTGGATGGGACAAGGTGGGATGTGGTGTTCCAGGAGTCGGGGGCACAGGGTGTTTGCAGAGCCAGGGATGGGTGTCCAGGGGAATGAGGGTTACAGGGAAATGGGGGTGCTGAGGAGGGGGAGTCACTGGGAATGGACATGCCCAGGGCTGGGGTGATTCAGGGATGGGAGTCCCAGGGGAACGTGGGCTACAGGGATTTGGGGTCATGGGATGGGGATGCTGGGGCAATGGGGGTTCCTGAGGGAATGGGGATCTTGGGAGAATCAAGGTTCTCAAGGTGAAAGGAGGATTTCAGGGGATGGAATGAACAGGAGAGGGTTCCATCGGAATGAGGTGCTGGACCATGGAGATCCTGGGGAATGTCAGTATGGGGATACAGGTTCCAGAGAGGGGGGGACATAAGAAATCAGGTACCCATGATTTGATATCCAGAAAAATTGAGGTGCCAGGGACAGGCAGTGGCTGGATGGACCCATAAGTCCTAGCTCCTTCCTGGGTGCCTCAGATTTTGGGGTGACCCAGGGCCCAGCACAGCCCCCACAAGGTGCTCGCAGGCTTGGGTTCACCCCAGAGAGATTCCTAGGGGCTCTGGGTCTGTGGAGCTGCTGCAGAGGTGAGAATTCTGTGGTGGAAAAAGGCCTGGCTGTGGTTTGCTCAGCCCTGCAAGAAGCACAAAGCCCAAAGGGAGCCCAAGCAGTGGCTCTGCGAGGGCCTTTGATGGTTTTCAGAGCAGGGCTGGCTGGAAACCACCCCTGTAGAGGCAGCTGTGAGGGAGGCAGTCTGGATGTGCAGCAATGGTTCATTTGTTCCTCTTGATATGGGACTGAGAGAACCACAAAACTACTGCATGACCCACAACACTCAGCCTAACAACCTGACCTGCAACCCTCTTCCTTGAACAAAACCTACAGCCTTCTGGAACATATGTTTGGGTTCCGGATGTGTCCGCCAGATAAGAGGAAAAAATGGGGAAATGTTGAGCAGGGGATCTTCCCTCGGCCATGGTGGAGCTGCGGAGAGTGACCCTGTGTGGATTCAGGTGTCCCCAAATCTGCTCCATACCCGCCCTCCTCACCTGAGGGAAAGGCTGAGGGTTTGCAGGAATTGTGGTGTAAAACCACCAGAGGTGCTGTTGTGGACCCAAGACCTGCCTGGGGTCAGGCGCTGCTTTCCTTCCATTCGGGATCATGGAGAGCGATCACGGGTGTTTGCAGGGCGTGTGCCTGGCCCCAGGACACTGCTACGCTGCCAGTGGGCACTGGGATCCAACCTGCTGCCTTGGCGGCTTCTGCCCGCTGCCGGTGGTGGTGCCGGGAGCGATTGGTGGCTGTGAGTTTGCAAAAGGAGCGATTTCCCCTCCTGCCTCCCGTCCGAGGCCGCCATGGCCCCTGAGGGGATGGAGCTGGAGCGGGGCGTCCCCTGCTGGCCGGGAGTGCTCCCTGCAGCACCCCCTGCTGGCGGTGGTTAGAACTGCCACAGAAACCAACAGCGCTGAGTGGGAGAGAAAGTTCTCGGTTTGTGTTGTCTCTTCTGTTCTGGTTTATAAATTTCCTAGTAAAGAGCTAGTATTCCTTTTCCTACACATTGGCCTTGAAGCCTCATCATTTTTGAAATTAAAAAACAATTTAGACATGGGTCTTACTTCCATTCCAGGAACACTCCCACTTTCCTTGAAAGATATTTCTCATTTAAACAATTTGGCGAATCCTGGGTTCCAGTGTGGAGGAAACAGATACCCCAAGAGGAGACAGGGCAGGGGACTTGGCAACCTCATGCTCTGCCTTTTAAGCCAGTTGGACCACCAAGGGCCCTCTCCCCAGGTGGCGCTTCTGGTCACCCGGCCACTCAGGAGCTGGCTTTGGCAGAGCGTCACACTGTCCCCAGTGTGCCATGGCTGACAGACTGATGGACAGACGGTGCCGTGTCTCACCAAAAGCAAGGCCTGACCCACCCCTGCCACACACAGCTGATCCAAAATGTCTCCAGACATCAAACTGTTCCTGTCTCTGACACTCCACCCTGTGCCATGGCCTGATCCCAACTGCCCTGGCAGAGGGGGAGGCTCTGGCACCCCCACAGGGCCTTTGTGACATCCTGGTGTGGGGAACACGGCAGAGGAGGGGTTTGGGACAGGGGACAAGAGAATCCAGAGCCTCTTGAAGGCCGCTTTGGCCATGAGAGCAAGGAAGGTGCAGGGCCCTGCCAGGTTCCTCTGGTGGAAGAAACATACTGAGGGAAATATCTGGGGTTTGTTCCTTTTTGGTGGATTTTCTGGAAATCATTCCTTGTGTGACAATTTGGACTCTGAACCTTGTTGCTGTTGCTGCTGGTTTCATTCTCTCTCGTTGCTGTTTCAGGAAATTGTTCTTCTCTCAGCCCTCTGGGATCTTTGTGCGCCCACAGGCAGAATGAGGGGCAGTTTTTAGTGGCAGCACACCCATGAGTGGGTGCCCACGAGTGGGGACCCCCAGTGCCCCCCAGTTCCCCCCAGTGTCACAGCACGTTCCCGTAGATGTCACCGGGTTCCCGCGGTCGCCCCTGGGATCCCCGCAGCTCCGCGTAGGTCACCTGGGGATCCTGGAGGGTGGTGGCACGGGGGGACGCTGCGAGAGACACGGGCTGTGGGATCTGGGTGGGGTGACACTGGTGGGTGACGTGTCCCTCTGCGTGTGTCCCCCCCGTACTCACCCCCTGCCCTCTTGGTGACCATGACGTGGGTGTACAGGACCCGCCCCCCCCTCCGGGGGGGGGGGGGGGGGATCTGGGGGGGCCCTGAGGGAATAAAGGGGATGTGGGGGAGGGAATGGGAGGTCTTGGGGGTTGGAGTAAAATGGGAGAGTGTGGTTTGAGCCCCCCACTCATTTTTCAAGGTTCTTCCTAACAGCTGCAGAGGAAAGAGGGGAGGGGTGACTGTGGGGTCCCATGGCCCTGACCCCTCTCAAAATTCCTGAACCCCTATGGGACCCTCAATTTCCCACAGGATGCCCAAGCATCCTGGAAGCCCCCCAGAATCCAGGAACCTCCTCAGTGCCCCTGACCAACTCAGCCTCAAGAACCCAAAACCCAGCAAGGACAGAGAGCCCCCAAACACCCCAAGGGCCCCTAAAAGAACTCCCAACATCCCTGCAAGACCCTCCAGCTCCTCCCCAAACCCTACAGCACCCCCCCGACAAGGTCACAATTCTCGGGCTGTGGATGCTGCCCTATCGCTCCCCAACTCTGGGGGCCATTACAGCTCCCTGGGACTCCCGTCCCCCCATTGTCACCCACCCACACGGTGCCACCTGTGCCAGGCCACAATGACACCCACGAGCAGGAGCAGGAGCAAAAGGGTCCCACCGACCCCTGCAGCCACTGCAAGAAACAGAGAGGGACACATCAGGGTCACCCATCAACCCAGGGCTCCTGCACTCCCTGGTGAGCCCATGTGACCCCACCTGTGTCCCTGTGTCCCGACGTTGTCACCATCAGTGCCAGCTCAGGGCTGAGTGCCCGGAACACGCGGTGCCCGTCCTGTCCCAGCTGGTTGGTGGCCACACTCAGGTAGGTGCCCGAATGTCCCCCATCGATGGCCTTGAGCTCCAGGAGGGGACCCCGGGCCACCTCCTGCCCATTGTGCAGCCAGGTGAAGGTGACAGTGGCTGAGCCCACCTGCACTGAGCAGCACAGGGTCACGTTGTCACCTGCACGCACCTGGTGTGCCAGGGGACCGGGGGTGATGGTGGCATTGGCCACGGGCACTGCAGGGACACAGACAGGGCTGGCACCTGTTGAGGTGGGATTGGGGTTCCGTGGCTGTGGGTCACCCCCAGCCCAAGGGTCCCGCTCACCCAGGACGGTGACATTCAGGGGGTCACTCTCGGCCACACTGTCCCCGTCGCAGACCCGGCACCGGTACTGGCCGCTGTCATTGTCCCCAACGTGGTGCAGCTCCAGGCGGGGGCCGGTGCCCAGCAGTGCCCCTGAGCCCTCCCGGTGCCAGGAGAAGGACAGGGGACCTGTCCCTGTGGCCACTGCACAGCTCAGCACCAGGCTGTCCCTGAGTGCCATCTGTCCCCCGGGGGGCTGTGCTGACAGGGACACCCCCGATGGCGGGACCCCTGTGGTGGGACACAGGAGGGATTGGGGACCCAGGAGGGGTGGGGGACACGGGAGGGGACAGAGGGGTATTGCAGGGGAGCAGAGAGGATCTCAGTGAGCAGAAGGGGACCCTGGGAGGCATGTTGGGACCTGGGAACAATGGCCAGACACCACGGCTAGGGGGAGAGACCCAGGCAGGGATGGGGAACCAGAAGTAAGACTGAGGAGACTCAGGGAATGATTTGGGGTTTAGAGACGGGCGAGTGGACCCAGGGAAGGCAGAGACACCAGAGAGTGAAGCAGGGACCGGGGAAGGGGCGAGGAATCCAGGGAGGGATGGGGAGGACAAAGAGAGGGATGAGGGATCATCAGGGGGACCTGGGCAGTCCTGGGGTAAACCAAGAGGGACTTGGGAAATTTTGGGTGACCCAGGGAGGAGTAAAGGGAGGGATGAAGGATTCAGGCAGTGGTGGGGAAACCCTCGGAGGATGTTGGGCTTCCCTGTCCCCATCCCTGCACTCACTGCGCACTTTCACTGTCACCCACGCCAACTCTCTCCACTGTGACACCACCTGGCCCCCAAAGAGGTAGCGTCTGCTGTGGTTCAGCAGCAGGGGGGACAGGGACAGCTCGGTCGCATCCTGGGGCCCTCTCAGATGCTTCTCACCATGGTAGAAGTACACATTGTTGAGCTGTTTGTTCTGCTTTCTCCGGCAGCGCAAAGTCACCGTGTCCCCCTCCAGCAGCACCCATGCTGGCACCGGCAGCACCTCCAGGTCTGGGGGACAGAGGGGACCAGTCACACCAGGGACATCAGGAGGGTCATGATGGCACCGGGAGGCACCAGGGGCCACCCATTGTGAGAGAGAATTCTCCCTGCTCTGGGATGCTCTGGGATGTAGGAGACAGGCTCTGGTCACACAGGAGGTGACCCATGGAGCGGAGACCACCCAGAGCCCTCAGGGTCCCTGCAGGTGCCAGGCTGGGGACACCCAAACCCCCCTCACCATCTAAGACTCTCACGGGGGGGCTGCGCCCCGTGCCAGGTCTGTCACACATGTAGGGGCCACCCTCGGTCACGATGAAGTTGTCATGTTTCTCCTGCCCCCAGCACCACCCGTTCTTGTACCAGGTGGTGGCACCGGCGGTCCCCAAGCCCTGGCAGGTCAGTGTCACCCGGTCCCACAGCACCGCCGGCCTCCAGGGGGGCTCCACCAGGAGCTGGGTGGTCTGGGCACCTGTGGGTGACAGGGGACACCAGCCTGCCAGGGCCAGCGCGGGGCTGAGCACAGCGGTGTGGGTCCATGGCATCCCCCGAGGACTCACCAGCGAGGCCGAGGGTCTGGGCTGGAAGGGAGAAGGGAGCAGGCTGGGTGGGGGTGGCACTGCAAGGGACAGAGGCACAGGGGTACAGGGTGTAGGGGCTGTCCCCAAACTGTCCCCTTTAGGACAGCAGTTCTTGTGGTAAAGTGTGTCTAGGTGATCCCCAAAAGATTTGGCAAGACAGTGATTTGTCTGTGTCACAGCCACCCGTGCACCACATCCCTGTGGCACAGACACCTCGGGAACAGGGACACTGTGGCCACCCTGGGCTGACGCAGAACATGGGGACACTGTGGACACCCAGGGAACAAGGACACCATGGACAAAGCCCAGGCTGGCCGAGGTCACCCCCACCAAATCATGATCCCATCCCCATGATCCCATCCACATGGCCACATCCTCACTGTTCTTGTCCCCTTCTGTCCCTGCATCCCAGTTCCCTTGTCCCTATGCCCAGAGCTCCCTGAGCCCAAAGGTGCCAGTCCCCACATTCCTGTCCCCACATCCCCATCCCCAAATTCCTGCCCTCTGTTCCTGTCCCCAAAGCCACCCTACATCCCCATTCCCACCCAGGTCCACTGTGGGTAACATGGACTGGCACTGCTGGCATTGGGGACCTCAGGGGACCCCACAGCCACCCTGTGCCCCCTCCCCTCCCCATCCCTGGGGTGTCAGGCCCGTGCCCGGGGCACTCACCCCACAGGAGCAGCGCCACCTTCCCAGCCATCCCGGTGTCCCCAGCCATGTGCACTAGCTGTCACTCGCTGCTGTGGCCACCGCTCCCCTGGCTGGCGGCTCTTTGGATGAAGGGGAAGGAAGCGAGGTCACGTCCGTCCCCACATGGAGGTGGCCCATGGTGGGGGCAGGGTGGGGACAAGCTGGGCACAGGCTGGGGACACGATGGGATAGTCTGGGGACATGGTGGGGGATGGTGTTGCCAGGAGTGGGGGGCTCAGGGGATGTGGGGAACCAAGGATGGGTGTCCAGGAGAATGGGGTCCAGGGGAATTGGGGTCTCCATGCCTGGGGGCATTCAGGGATGGGGGTGCCATTGGAACATGGTCCCCAGGGATTTGGGGTCATGGCATGTGGGTGCCAGGGCTGGGGGTGCAGGGGGAAAAAGGGGACCCTGGGGAATAGGGGTTCTGGGGGAAGAAGAAACCCATGGGATGGGATCAAGGCAATGGTGGTGTTGGGCAATGACAGTCATGGGATTGGGGCCCCAGGGAGGAGAGACCAAGGCAATGGGGGTCCCATGGTTGGGTTCCCAGGGGAATGGGGGTGCCAGGGATGGGCAGGGTCTGGGTGGGCACAGGGGTCAACGCTCCTTCCCTTGGTGCCTCAGATTTTGGGGTGACCCAGGGCCCAGCACTGCCCCCCTGGGGTGCTCATTTCCTGGGCAGGCATCACATGGGGGTCCTGGGTAGCTCTGCTTCTGTGCCCTCCCCTGCCCTTGACATTTTCCTCTCTTTATTTCTCTTTTTTGTTTATTTTCCTCACTTTTATGCCAGGGCCACTCACTCCTGGTTCCTGACTCAGAAATCCTGGGGAGCATCTGAGCAGGGAATGGGTTGGGGGGTGACAGAGGAGGGGAAAATGGGGAGTTGGAGATGCAGGGAAGGATGGGGAGGCTGTGGGAGATGGAGGTGTTGGGCTGTGCCCCCTCAACACTTTCAGTTCCTTTTTCTTGGACAAGAAGGAAGAGGCCGTTTGTGCTGAGAGTCAGATGGGAAAGGGGGGGATTCTGTCCTGGGGGGCACATCCAGGGGGTCCTGTCCTGGGGGAATCCTGTCCCAGGGGGTGACACATCCTGGCATGGG
>WBNP01056351.1:4063-25631 GCA_013401095.1 Passerina amoena
TGCTGCTGGATGGGCAGTGAGAGCACACTGTGCCCTCCCCTCGGGGGCTGCAGGGCACCCCAGGCTCCCCCGGAGCCCCCCAGAAAGGGGGTGAGCTCTGCTGAGCCCAGGGAGGGGCTGTGAGCAGGCTGAGCACCCCGGGTACTGCAGCCCACCCTCAGCCCTCCCAGAGATGCTCGGGGAGCTCACCTGGAGGGGACCCAGCAATTTCCTGTGCCCCAGCCCTGCCTGGGAGCAGCAGCACTCAGAGCGTGCACTCCAAGCCTTTCAGGAGTCAGATCTCCACAGTGGAGGAATGGCAACTCTCTACAGGGAGGAAACAGCCAAAGAGATTCATCTTCTCCGAGGCAAGGAAGCATTCAAATAAAATCCATCACTTAGTGAAATGGCTGCCATTAAAGCAATACCCTCTGAACCTCATGAGAGTGGTTTTGCTTTAAGCACAGCCTGAACTGACAATCAGGAGACCTGTGGCTGATGTAACTGAGACCACAGGGAACTCAGTCAAACACAAGAACAGGAATTCCAGGACTGGAATCCCCATGAAACCAAGACAATCCTATTAGACTTCCCTACTTATTTCCCAGTGAATCCATGGCAGTCCTACCACATCATTTTTGGAAGTGGGAATCACTCAGGAGCCTCAGCAAAAGTGCATGAGATTTTTTGCCGTTGGACAAGGAGAAAGCAGAAATCAGCAGTGCTGCCCCTGCTAATCCCCAGTGCCAGATTGTGCTGACCTGAAGGGCCAGTGGGGCTCTGCACTTCCCTCTTCTCCTGGGAGCTACACGGGAAAGGCGGGGAGGGCAAGGATGGAGAGCATCCCTCTGCCTCACAGCCCAGCTCCATATGCTGGGACAGGTTGCAGGAAAACATTGAACTTTATTTTACAGCTCTAGCTGGAACAAGGTTTAGGAAACACAAGTAGCTCCACTTTAGAAAATTGGAAAAGTGCCTCCTTGGGAATAGGGCTGCATTAGCAGGGCGTTTTGGCTGATTAAGTGAATTTGCATGCAGATTTTGCTGTTTCAACAAAGAAAAAAGAAAAGATTTTTCATCCTTCTTGGCTGTTAATTTTTCCAGAATTTGCCTGCCAGGGTAATTGTTTAGGATGGAGAGTGATTAAATCTGTTTTGCAAACAGAACTATAATGAGGTTTTAATATCTGGCATTTCCACAGCAATACCCTCAAATCCCCATAAGATAAAATACAGTCAGGAAGAACAACAGACATCTCCTAGGTTGTCACCAAGAAGTTTCTGGCTTCAGTGCTTTTGTGTGGTTTTCAAAAAAAAAAAATTAAAAAAAAATGAAAGGAGATGTAAGATTATAATTATCCATGATGGCAACACAATGCTCATAATGAGAAAACAATGCTCTTGGACTTCCACCCAGGGCAGCACCCGCCTCTTCCTCTCTGCATCCCTCGGAGCAGCTGAATTAGGAATGAAACACGAGCTGGAGGAGGAGGCACGGTGCCCATGGGCAGGAGGAGCAGCCCAGCCCAGCTCTGGGCCCGGGCCAGCCCAGGATTGTGGAGGATATTGGATCATTCTTTGCCCTGACAACAGGAAGCCTTTCCCATTCTTGTTCCAGATTAAATGAATGGCCCTTAAAAGCAGGAATGTCCCACAAAGAAGTGGTTTTAGCAAGTGCTCTGTGGCACTGGCTGAGCACTCCTCACAGTCAGAGCAATGCTGCCCATCAGGGCTTCCTCCTCTGCATGGCCCTGACCAGGAGAACACCTGCACTGCACAAACCCCTCTGTCTGGGCTAGCCCTGATGGTCCTGACCTGGCACCTGTCCAACAGGATATTGGAGTTCAGATCCAGGTGCTGCCCAGACCGAGTGTTTAATGCTCACTGCAGTCACACAGGAGGGAGAGGAGGGAACACCCCAACCCTGCTGGGCTCTCTCTTCTGAGGTCCCACCCCCTCCAGCATGGCTGAAGAGATTTCTGCTATCCCTGATGCCCAGGGAGAGCCTCTACCAGCTCTGCCCCTGCTGTCCGACTCTTACTGTCTCCTTTCCCCTTTCTCCCACCTTATCCTATTCTGCAAACTCATTTTCTTCCTAAATCCCTCTCCCTTAACCCTTCTGACACCATGTTTCTAGAATAAGGTCTCATGTTCAGTACCACAATTTATAGAACAGTTTAGACTTCTCCCAGCCATTGTGTCACAGCCTGACCTATGAGAAGATAACTGATGCTTTCACCACTGCCCATTCCCTCTTCCCCTGCAGACATGGATCCTGGCTGCCTCCAGACTCACTGTCCATTAATCAATGCTTAGCTAAGTCATAAATATTCCCTTTAAACTCTTTTTGCAAGTCTTTGAACTACTCTGTAAACTTTGCTCCAGTGCATCTTGGAAAGAACCTTTGCATGATTCAAATATTGCCTGAATTTTTCATGGCTCCTCTGCAGAGAGGTGACATCCATTGGAACAATCAGCTTTCATTTGCACCACGTGGGAAATGGGACAAGGAAAAGTTAGATGTTCCCCTCAGGTTCACCAACAGCCTGGAGAGAGGGGTTGTCCCATCCTGCCCCCAAACCACGTGGCAAGTAGATATCCATCTCTTTAGGAGGATTGCCATGCTGATCTCATCACTGGCATCTCAGCCCCTGCGTTTTTTATCTCTAATTATGTACTGACACAATTATCCTTCATTACAGAGAGTGCCCTGCTGTGCACACACAGACAGGGAAACGAGCTCTGCACTGCAGCTGGGCCGTGCTGGATCCTGTCTGCAGCCAGATTTACCACCAGCATCCTCTTTAAGCACCGAGTGTAACAGAAACCAGTGAGGGGCTGGGCTTTGTTCTCTGGATAGAGCTGCCCCGGTGTTGTAGTTTACAGTTCATCCACAAAGATACAAATTGTTTTCATTTCTTCTCCCTTTTAGCATTTTCTTCTATATTATCATTAGACGTGATAAAACTGCCATCACTGAAGCTTTCTGCTTGGTTCAGGGCACTTTCCCACATCATCTACCTGTATTTATTTCTCCTTTGCGAGGATATAAATAACAAAATGTATGACCTGAGGCAATCTGGGTATGGCAACCACTTCTGAAATCACCAGATGGAAATCAATCAGATTCCAACAGCACAGGAGTGAATGAGGATCCCTGGCCTGATGGCTGCCACGCTCTGGGTCACCCATGAGCGAGATTTTGGAGAGGAGAGGGGACTGGGAGGAGGCTGAGGTGGAGCCCCACCCTCCCAGTGTGCTCAGACACCCCAGCCTGGTTCCCCAGGGAGCTGTGGCTGGTGGGGATGGCCCCAGGGCACAGGGGGTGCCTGGCCAGGCTGTCCTGCCAGCCTCACACAGCCAGGGTATCCAACAGCTCCCTGTGCCCACTGTGCCCCCTGGCACTGCAGGAGGGACCGAGGGCTCTGCTTTAGGGGTGCCCAGGGGCTCTTGGGGGGCTTCTTGTGCCTCTGGTTACAAACAGCCCCAGCCCAAAGCCTTTCGCTGGCACATGGTCCCTTCACACACCAGGACATTTGGTGACAGCAGTTTATTTGTCCAAATCAGTCACAGGTCAGTGCTTAAATAACAATATTTGTATTTTGGTCCCTATTTTGTTTCATCTTCACTTTTGGAGCCAACCTGAAAAGAGAGACAGTTCCTGGTGCAGTAGAAGCCTCTGTTTCAGGAGCTCAGGATGTGAGCTTTATGTCTCATACCAGAAGGGAACTTCTCTGCTGTCAGGAGCTGCCTTTCCCATTTAATTCAGTCCTCTGTCCTGCTGCCAAGGGAATGGGTTTCAGATTCCTGAATTCTCTTGGATGAATGGCTAGACCATGCTGGTTTGCAAACTTACTAAAAAAAGGAGGCAGTGCTGCATTTTCATTTGCTTGTTGATATGTTCCACAAATAAAGATATTCTTAGTTTTATTCTTTGCAGAACAGTAAAAGAAGTTTGAAGCTCCAGATGAAGCTCCAGAAAATCCATCAGGAATTCCCCTGCCTGGTTTTTAATCTGTGTCACCTCACCATGAGTGAGGTCCTTTATGACTGATTCATATTTTGGTAGTGCTGCATTTTATGTGCCATTTATCAGGTTTTGGCACCATCAGAAAAGTTTTAGTGAAACATTTTTGTGGAGGACAGAATGGGAGGAGGACAGGAAGATGATTCTCCCCTGACTTGGTGGAAGAAATGAAAGATATCTCCCATAAAATAGAAGTGAATCTGTGAGTTCACAGGGATGTAATGCAGTCTGCCTGTGGCTCTGCCATGTGCTCTGCTCAGAAACCCCATAAAATCTCTCTTTCTTTTTTTCTTTTAAACTGGAGAGAAGCTGTATAATATTTACACCCTTCTTGAACAGAGCAGAGTGAGTCATCCCACTTCTCTCACCAGCCCTGACAGCAGCCTCTGAGGCCCTGGGCAGCATCCCTGGTCCAGAGCAGGGTGGGAGAGGAACACAGAGGAGCAGACCCAGTCTGGCTGCTGGGCAGCAGTGACAAACACACACACACACAAGAAATCCTGCTACAGCACAGTCTGTATCACTCTGTGCAGTGCCTTAATTTGGGGCACACTGGTAGAGATTTGAGGAGTCCAAGCAGTTTTTGTTTTTAAAGGAACTTTTGGGCAAAGCCCAAACAGCTTTGGCTTGGTGAGTCAATGTTTCTTTCAAGCTTTTCACCCCATTTGCTGCTTGATTGGTAGCAAACTGTACTTAAAGGACTATTTTCATATGATCCTTGATGTTATTCCACCAGATCAGTGTAGCATTAGTCACCAGGCAGAGCAGAACCAGCTGGGAAACAGAAGCCATGTGTGGCTCTTGTTCAGAGTTCAGAGAAACACTCAGACACAGCTCAGCATCCAGCTCTGTCAATGCACCTTAAATTGATCTTTTGCTCCTAATCCTGCCTTCTCTGGAGATAACGTCCAGTGAAATTGCTCTAATTTTATTTGTGTAGGTCTAGTGCTGATCAAAGATCAGGATACTTTCACATACAGAACATTATGAGATAAAGACCAATCTTAGAACCAGAGAGGGTACAGAGCATGCCATGTCCTCCCATAATGAGCTGTGACAGGGAAATAAAATTACTTGTCTAATACTCCTGGATCTGGGAGGACTGAAGAGAGGTTCCAAATAGGTCCCTGTGTTACTTTGCTCAATGAAAATTACATTATTTTATCATGTTTTCATACTAAGAGATTGGTTTATATCCTTTTGCCTACCAAGAGCAACATTTCTAGTTCAGCATTCAGGACCTTTTGTCTCCTCTGCCTTTCCCTCCACAAACCCATTTCCCCACTGAGCTGTGCTATCACTGTCAAGCAACCACCTCGATATTTGAGTGTTGTTTCCCAGCTGCCTGCAACACAAACTGAGCTGCTCAGGACAGCCCTGCAAGACACATTTAGAGAGTGATTTGCCTAAAACAAGGGAGAAGAGATGGGCTCTGCTCTCTGCTATGGAGCCTTCCCACAAACTCCTGCCAGCCCTTCCACCCTCCTCCACTGCTGAGCTTTGCCTCTCATTTTTTCCCTGGAGCACTGTGGATCCCTACAGCCCCCTGATAAAGCAGCACATTTTGCTCTTCCCCCTGCAAGGTGTCTCACAGTTTGGGATTTAGGAGCCCAGGCAAGAGGCAAGCAGGTTGGTTTGGAATGGCCTCACAGTTTGCCACAATGGCAGAGCTGATGGAAGGTTAAACCAAAATGAGAAGCAAATAGCACTAAGCAAACTGGAGGTGATGCTGGGAGGGAGAGATGAACACTTTGGGGGCTGCCAGAAATTTTTTGAGCCACTGTCAACCTATAAGCTTTGCTTTCCATTGATTTATCACTTCATTGCTCTCGGTGACAAAGGTGACAAAGACTCTTTCAAGCCTCTCATAATGAGGGAGAGGCTTCCATGCTCTCCTATGCCCTGCACAGCTCACACTGGTGGCCCTGCAGGCTGTGACAGTGTCCTCCTGCATGTCTCCAGAGAGAAACGACAACTGAGCATTGCACAGAAAGTTTGGTGACATCTCTGAGCATTGCTGAGAGGTGTGTGACATCTGGCATGCTAGGGGCTTGCCACTGCAATACTCCAGGCTTTAATTCTGGGTCTGTCCAAGCTCCCTGTGCTCGGGCAGGACATCTCCAGGTTTGCCTTTCTATGCCCCACCTGGCTGTGCTTGGGCTGCAGCGCAGAACAGAAACCTTTCTCTTCAGGAGCAGGGTAACCACGCACTGGAGCCTGGTTCTCAGGTTCAGGCTGTACCTGGCATCTGCATCTGCTCTGCTGTACCAGTGCTGAGTGTGCCCCTCTCGTGGGAAGGGTCACATGGCAACAAACAGGCTTCCTCTAATTAGCCAAATTCAAACCTTGGAATTGAGTGGCTTTTCCACAGTGCATCATTTACATTTAGCCAGGAGCAGAACCCCGGGTTCTTGGAAGCTGCCAAGAAGGTTCTCACCTTCACTCTGGGAAGAGATCAAGCAGACAGTTAATATAAAACTTCCTTTCATCCTTTTGTATTTGCTTATTGCCTCTCTCTTTTCAACCCATTAGGAAATAAGGTCAGCATCACCTCAGAGAGTACCTGTCATGCTGTTTTGCTGTCCCCTACTTCTTTTTGTTCACCAAAAGCCATCCTGATCTTGTCTGAGCTTTGCCTCAGCCCTCACATCTGCAGGGTTCGTGCAGTGAGGAGCCAGGAAGACTGCATAAAGAAAAGGCACATTCACAAAACAGGAAAGGTTATTCCCCTTTAAATTCTTCCTGTTATTTTATTTTCAGTAAAGATTTGAAAATTCTCCTACAGAAAGACCTGGGCCATGAGACAGTGAAGTATTTTCCCAAGTCTCTTCCAAAGCTCTTGTAGAACATTGAGTCCATCTGCTGGAAGAGCTCCATCTTTCCTGGTCTTTCAGATAAGTTATCAGTTTGATGCTCCCAAATTCTCACTGCTCCCTGGGCCCTGCAAGCTTGGTAATAATGTCCAGTGTAAAGTCTTCCAACGTGCTGAGCTGCTCTCTGATGTGAACTGATCAATCCTGTTGCCTCTCTGGTACCGAGTGCTGGCTTGTCAGTAAGTCAGGCTGTGCTTTCAGGAGTCCTGCGTGCTGAAGCAGATTTCGTTTCATGATTGTTTCCCATGGAGCCCGGATGACTCTTAGTCCTGGGAAGAAGTAGGTCGTATTAGCGAGGCTAACAGGATTAAGCACAGTTCAGTAGGACACTCAGCTGGCCACGGATTTCTGCCCTGCTGGCAGCGCATCAGGAGCACCAAACATCCCTGACAAAGGGAAAACTTAAACACTCCTTCCTTTGCTACATACCAACTTCTACCTTGAATAAAGAACAAAGCCGGGCGATCTCACGATGGGGTCCCGGGAGCCCTCAGACAAAGGGTGTAAAACGAGTCCCATTTTACCCTTGACTTGTGTCTTTCTGCATTGTCTCATTCTGCTGGGAACCCTGGGCAGCAGAGCAGGAGCCGGGAGCGCTGGGGCTGCGGGCCGGGCACAGCCCCAGCCCCATTCCAGGCTCCATCAGCTCCCAGAACAGCAGCGATGGCATCCTCGCCACTGCCTCTAGAGGGTAGACCAACCACGAGTCTGCACAGGGGCAGGCAGGCTGAACAGTGCCATTCCAGCCTCCTAAAAGCTTTAAAATTTCCTCAGCAACCCTGCCCGAAAGCTGCCAGCGAGTGCAGCCAGCCGGCAGACCTGAGACTGGTGATGCAGCAGTTTCGCAGCGCTGCCAGATCCGTCCCGCTCCAAACATATTCATAGCGGGCTCATGGACGTCCCAGGACTGCTTTGGCAGCAATTGTGCGGGATAAATAAAGCTCCCATTGTTGCCGATGACTCTGCTTTCAATTGCAGGGGAATCCAGGCCAGCGGGGACTTGTGCCTGATAAAGGCTCGCCCATTGCACGCTGCCCTGGTAATGCCGGGCTCAGCGGCAGCGCTGCACTGCACCTTCCCCAGTTTATTTTGGGACAGCTGTTTCCCAGCCATTGGCAGCACTTTTCTAAGCAGCTGCCCTTCCACTAAAATACTTAATTCTTGTGCCCCCAGCCTCACTGCAGTGCCATTTGAACAGGCAGGAGTTGATATATTGCTGGCCATAGGTAGGTCTGGCTCTGCTCATAAAAACAGAGGGAGTCTTTGCTTCAGAAATCTTTATGGGGAAGAGAGGTTTATATCATAAATCTATAATCAAGAGCTTGTGTGATTTCTGAACTATTCTGAACTATTGAGTGTCTTTCTATGACATGCCTTGGCAGAAAGTCTTTTTGTAGTAGAGTTTGAGCCGTGCATGTTCACTTACAGCAGTCCCGATCATGACCTCTGAACAAATGCCTGAAAACTCCTTGGATTTCACTAGCTGTAAATACTCCTTTCTTAGAATAAATTAACAGGGCCTGATGCAGATGTTTGCATTCTACCTTAACTTTATAACACATTTATTTGCCCCTCCAGCAATCTACAGAACAATTACTGCTCCTGACTTGTGTACAGCCTGAACAGCAGAGAGATCCAGCCTCCTCAGAGAGAAATACCAGTCCATCTTCATTTGCTTAACTACCTTCCCCCCTAAAACACTTCAGAAACTGCATGCAACTTCCCTGGAACAGAGATTTCTCGCTAGTAGGCACCTGAATAATTAGAAGTCTTATTGAAAATTTTATTCCAGCAATCTGCTGTGCCTATACAGCATGTGTGTTTGAAGCTAATCAGAGCTCAGAAGGCAGTTTATATAAATCAGCCTGGGGATGGTAATATGATAGCAGCCGTGCTTGTTTATAACACAGCCTTCTACATGGTGCAAAGTCTGAGTTTGATTGTTTATAGCAGCAATGAAAAGCCATGCCTCTGCTTTGCCCTTTGATTGCTTGTCTCATCTGAACCACTGAAAGCTGTAAAAAATTCCAACAGCGCTTTTTTTTTCTGGATGTTTAATCCACTATGCTGCAGCCTGTTGAACAGGAAAAAATAAAAAGTAGTAAAGTTAAGGTAGGCAGTTTTTCAGGAGTCTAAGCTCTCTCACAGGGGCCAGAATGAGTGTCAGAGCACGTGTCTCTCACAGGAGCACTGGGACAAAGCTCCCCAGGGCCCTGCAGGGCTGGCTGGCTGCAGCAGCTCATGGCCTGTGCACAGCCAGCACACAGAGCCCAGCTGGGCTCACAGGGAGTGCAGTGGGGACTGTGAGAGAGTCGTTTGTTTTCCCACTTCTCTGCATGCCAGACGTCTCAATCTGCTTGCAATTTGGGGAGGGAAAGATCCCCAGGGGAGCAGGAGGGAAAGGAATGGAGGAGGCTGCTTCCTATGCTCTCAGCATGGCAACCCATTGAGAAACAAGGCAACACAGACAAGAAACTTGATAAAATGCAATCAATTATGTCTAAGGACTCTACAAAAGGGAGAAATGTTGCATATAAGCAATGCTCTAGGACCACCAGAAATTATGAGACATGGTTTCTGCACACTGTCCCGTGCAGATCAGATTCTCTGAGGTCTGACAGCACAGTTGTGCTCTCCTTGCAGCTTTTATCCTTGGGGAGGCATGGTGGGTTTCTCCCCTGCACAGCACACTATTGGAGTGGCACATGGAGCACTGGATGTATTCATTTGGGAGCTAATCTCCTTGCTGCTTTTGGGAAAAATGACAAATATGTGGGGCACAGCCTGACCCCTCACAGACACGCTGAGGACCAGCACAGAGGGCACTTCCTCACTGCTGGAAGACGGTGGCACCCCTGACCTTGGTCCCAGCCAATAACAAGTGACACCCCGTGCCAAACATGGGGCTCACCTGTGCTTTTACAAGGCAAACAGGAAGCTTTTCCCTACCAGGTTTCCCATGGCCCTTCTCCAAGCACGCAGAGCACGCATGGCCAGGGAGGCAGGGAGCCCTTCCCAGTGCTCCTGGCTCATCCCTCTCTGAGAACACCCAGGTCACCCAGGGAGCACCCAGCGCCTTCCCTGGGAAAGCTCTGAGTGAACAGATCACTCCTGAGAATGTAAACACCCAAAGGGCAGGGCTGGCTCTGCAGGGAAGGTGGCAGTGTCCCCACAGGTCCCACAGCAGGGAGGTGACACAGCTCTGCTTCGTGGCTGCTGTCAAGGCTGCATGAAAAGCCACCTCAGGCTGGTGGCTGAACGTTACCATGGCTTATGGCACATTGTTTTCCCCTTTGCTGTGCTTCCCCAGGAATGTGGGGTCACCTGAGATTTGCAAGGTGCACCCAGGGGTGTGTAACAGCCCCAGAGCCTCCAGTGCCCTGAATTCATGGATGGGCTGTGCTGAGCTGCTCCTGTTACAGAACTTGAGGATGTCCCTTGCACAGCATGTTAGCTATGTGAGCTTTGCATTTATTTTGTTATCAGCCTCCTGTAGCTCCTGGGTGGGGACTGTGCCCACCCTTGGCTGTCCTGGGCTCTCCTGCAGGATGAGCAGCTGCTGGAGGGTGAGCTGCTGTGTGATCCTCTGCTCTGCTGCTCCAGCCTGTGCTCTCTGTCAAAGACTAGGATATTCAGAGGACATGCTCTAATAATTTTATTGCTTCCCTTTATCAGTTTTCAGCATCCATCTTTAACCTTAATTATATATTTATATTTCTGGTGACTTTAACAAATGCTTTTCCTTCTCTCGGTATCACTGGCAGGAATAGTGGAGAGACACAGATGTATTTGCCTCCTTGGTGTACAACAATGAGTTTAAAATCATAAAGAAAAATTAGACTTACAACTGCTATTTTGGTGTTGGCTTTTTCATTAGAGTGAGATACAAATCACAGAACTCTTAATTTTCTTTATGCTGCTGCCCAGTCCCCTCTGTTCATGAATTAGCTGGCATTTCTCCTAGCTCACCATCAGCGTGCTGAGATGATGATAAACCTCACAGCAAATTAATCTGGGAGTGGGTGTAGGTAGTCTGAATTTGTGAATTTTTAATTCCAGATATATCTCAGAACCATTTTGCCTTTCTGTGACAATATTCCTCTGGGACAAGCTGAGCTTGCCTACAGGTTACTGCTATCATTTTGTGCTTCTTTCACTTACTTAACCTATTTTTTCAACCATTAAGCTATCCAGTCCTTCAAGGAACGATTCAAACTTCCTAACAGGGAAGTCATTGATATTCAAAGACTTGTATTTCTTAGGAGCAGCTGATCTACAGGGCCTCTGCAATACCTATATGTATTTATTTATTTCCAGTGCAAGGGTTAAGGAAATGTCCCAGGCAGCAGGGGCCACACTGGCTCTGCTGGCTGCAAGCCACCACACAAACACCTCCCATTTGTAACATCCCCATTCAAGCCTCTTCTGCACATAAAAACATTTAGCAATGAGGTCACAAGGAGTTTATGTGAGTCACTGTCCGACACAATAAATGTCAAACGTGAGCATCTATTAAACTGCAGGGGGTTTAAAATGTCACCTAAAGTGGTTTTGGGAAAAGAATTTCCATGAGTGCTAAAGTGAAGCAAGGTGACAGGTCTGCATGGGAGGATGTGGTTGACACTCTTCCTGCTCTAACAGGCAGCCTTCCTCCTTTTCACTGACATGAGCCTGTTTCATGTAATTTCCATGGTGAGTTTTCTGTATGCAAACACACAATTACTACAATATGTGGGTAATTGCTTGTTCTGTTAGTTAATCATGTGGCTAAATCATCTCTCCATAAATAAAGCAGGAAGAATCACACGCCATCAATCTAGGAAAACAAATGAAAATAAGATTCTCTCCACAAAGTTTTGTAAAAAGACTCAATTCCCTCAGTTTCAAGAGGAGACAGAGAGCTCTGCCAGCCTTGCTGCTGCTGGCTCTGGTCATCTCCTGCTCCCCTCTGTGCCAGCTGGTGCCCCCAAAGGGATCCCCCAGTCCTGGGCATTGTCAGATGGGCTCTGGCAGTATTTGCTTGGTGTTAGGAAACCTGAGATTTGTTATTTTTTAATTGATCCACCTCACATTCTGTCTTTTGGAAATGGAAAGAAGTGGATTGAAAAATAACTGTGAAAAAACAAGGAAGCTCCTGTGGGCAGGAACAGTCAGAGAGCCAATGGAGCCAGAACAGGAGGAACAATGGCCCTTTGTCCTTCTCACAGGTTATTGCTATTTTGTTTTCCTTGAAGTCCAAGAAATGACTCTCAAACCAGTCTTGGTTCCCTCCAGTTGCCTCATATGATGTTTTCTGGTGGGAATTTCCAAAGTGCTTTGAAGAGTTAAACTTTGAAAAGTTTCAGCTTCCCTGACAGCTACAAAATGTTGCAATTTTTTTTTTTTACCAAAAAAGTGACCTTTAACCAAAATAACAGGGAAAGAAAAGTCATGAGCCTGAATTTTGTGTAACAGAGAAAGAGGAGAAGGTGACAGTGGCAGTGCCCAAAGCACATGTGCTGGCACAGGTGTCCCTGTGGAGCTCCCTGGCAGTGCCCAGCCCCACCAGAGGCAGAGAGCACACACTGCCCAATGGCCACAGGAGGGACAGACAGACAGACAGACAGACAGATTCCCCCTGGAGTTGCACCCTGGCACAGCCCCTGGGCACTGCCTGGGCTGCTCTGATCTCAGGAGCCCGTCCACACAGGACCTCAGCCCAGCCCTGGAGATTCTCTTCCCTTCAGGCCTGGCCTCCCACTCCCGCCTCCTTCCACCTCCACACCAAGATGTAGCTCCCCCTGCTCAGCCACCAATTCCCAAAAATCACAGCTACAAGCACTCCAGAATCAGCTGGAGTCCTTCCAGCTGTGACTCCTCCATGTTTCCTTGCTGCCCTGCTGCTGTGTGTTTCTACTTCACTCTTCGGTCTCTCCATTGGGGCAGAAGATTGAGGGTGTCCCATGGATTTCCAGATGGCCACTCCTCAAGCTTTTGCCTGGCAGGATTCAAAAATGGCTTATCACCACGCACAAGCTCTCCACAACCAGCCAAACAGACCAACAAGCTACCTGGCCTCTATTCCCTCCCACATTGTCCAGAACCCTCCATCACTGCCACCATCTGATGCTGAGCCAGGCTCCAGGCTTGGGCCAGCAGATTAAATCAGCATCTGAGGTTACACCACCTTCAGCCTTGCTCCTCTCCAAGGCAGAGATATCTGATCCTCTGGGGAGCCAGGTCCTAGATTGCCACTGTCAGCCCAACACACTGAAGGAAAATAACTCCAGCCTGGATTGGCCTTAATACAGAATTGCAGCAGCCCCAGTGCTGACTCACAAAAAGTTGTCCTTGTTGTGAGGGCAGTGACACCTGCCAAGAGGATGGGAAAGGCGAGCACAGTGGGGACATCTTTAAACATACTCACCTTGGCAATGTAATATTTCTGGGATTGTGTGACACTGCTATAAATTATTATTCAGACACCCAGGAAATGAGGACATTGGACTGGAAAAAGTGTCCTGCTCCCTTGAAACCAGTGCTGAGCTGTTGGACTGGGAGATGATCAGTCTCAATCAATGCAGTAGCAAGTTGGAAGAATCTTTGAAAAACAAGCTATTGACACATCAAGTTGCTCTCATATTTAGACAGCACTCCCTCTACTATAAGTAATTTTCAGCTCTCGAATTATAGGCTACAGAGAGGAAGAAATCAATTGCAGTAGATTTGTAGGTCTGCAAATGGCCACGTGTGAAGTTATGCACAGGAAAATCCCCTTTGGAAAGCTGTGTGAGCCTGAGGGCATCAGGGCTCACCCTCTTCCATCTGCACCTGTGCTGGCTGAGGCATTGTCTGCCTTCCTCAGGTGCTGAGTGGCTGGGTAACCTGTGCAGGACTGCTTCCTGCTATTTTAAACCCCTTTAGCTATGGGCTTCCACCTTTTTCCTGGAAAGGTATGTCCATGATTTAGTACCAAGCACTAATAAGGCATTTTTCATATGCTCATTCTAAAGTTTTTAAAAATGTTCTTTCTCCTCTCTTACCTTTACTCAAATTCCCAGAACAAGTAATGGCTATTTTTTATTTTGTACCTGAGTAAATCTGAAATATTCCATAGAATAACCCATTTCTGAATTAATGTATACATGGTTTTTTCCTAATTATTGGTTTGTTCTTTAATTCTGGTTAAGTACTAGTGCTGTGAATGCCTAGTGAGATCTTATAGTGCACTAGCAACACCCAAACACTATTGACTGTGGAATATCAACTCCTTAAGAAAAAAGGAGGTTTTTACTGTTGGAGGAGAACATTCAGATCCTCATTCCAGTGAAGATTCTCAGTTCTATATCTCGGTTTCTCAGAATAGATAAACACAAGCCTTCACAACCCAGAGAGGGGGTGGCTGGGTACAAGTGCCAAGCACAAACTGGTGCCCTCCACAGCTGGATCAGCTGCTCCATGCAGCTCCCAGTCTGAGCAGGACTCAATGTTTTACCAGAGACATAAATCAGAGGGCAAAAAATAAAAGAGGGTGAGAGTGGGAAGGAAGCCTGACAGAACAATACAGAAGTTACAAAATCAGTATCTTATCAGGCTCTCCTGTTGCTAAAGGACAGGGGTGAAGAGTCTCTTCAGGGAGCTCAGCTCCAGTGAGTGGCTGCCCTTTCCCCAGGGCTGCCTGGACTCTTACCCCTGCAGTACCAGGAGGTGACAAAAAAGAAGCTACACCTATGAGAAAAACCATGTCAGGATGGAATTATTGGGAGAAAGAGATGGATACAGAAGCCAAGTCATATTTGAAACAAAAGGTGTGGTAGCTCAGAGATCTCCATCATAGCATTGCATTCTCTGGAAGATGTATGCAAGGCTACAGCAAAAGCAACTCAGAGCTAAGGAATGTTATCCTGAAACAGATGAAGTTTCTACTGGCTTGAAAAGCTTGATTTCTATAATATCAGAAACTATTTCCACAGCACTGGATGACTAAAATAGGATTTCTTGCTGTAGACAAAATCTAAAGCATAAGGATTTTGTAGAAGCATGGAGAAAGTCCACACAGCTCACCTTCAGTGGCCTTTACAACTTTACCTCTGGTTGTTAACAAAAATTTAGAACAGGGCTTCACTGTACCCTGAATCTTATTTCAGGGTAAAAATGGCAAAGTGTCTCAAGTCTCTCCTTTGTAGGGACTCTCAGATGAGTTCTCAGCAGCACCCTAACTTTTAAAATCTGAAAGATGATAAAGCAGTGACTGATGCATGAAACTCACTTGCTGTCAGAAAATCTCTTTGAGAAACCAGACAATTATTGGATCCAAGGAAGTCAGCAATAGCAGACCCTCATAAAGGCCCTAAAACAGAGCTTTGTGTAGGAGGTTTCAAAAATACTCATTGCCATATGAACTCACAACAAGCCTTAAGAGTCTGCCTTGGAGTAATTCAGTTCAGGTAAAAGTTGTTGGCATTTTTACATCAAGGAGCCAAACTGCCTGGACTGCTTCCCACATGCACTGGGGAGGGTCAGTGCCTTAACTTTGTGCTGTGATGGGCTAAATCACCTAGGAATCACCAAATGAGAGCACCAGTTCTTCTTCACTTGCAGCTGTAGTCTTCCCAAGTTTGAAACCCAGCTGATCACCACTCAAAAATCTTCTCCTCATTCTGATCAAAGGGCAGAAGCAAATGGTTTGTGTTTGATAGAAAGCTCCTGACAAGAACTTTGAATATCCCAGCCTCCTGGGGCTTGGGCTGTGCTGAAAGATGGCTTTTGCTCCTTCAGCTTCTGCTGTGGAGGATCCCTGAGACAGATTTCCTTGAAGCCACTCAGAAGTATAAAATCCTATTCATAAATAAGAACCCCTGTCCCTGAGCATTCAGATGACCCTCTGAGTAAACCCTGGGCAGAAACACCCAGTTAGTTTGTGAGTTTATTTGGCCCATGGACCAAAACATGAAAAAGCTGTGCTACTGAGCCTTCAGAAGCACCAAATTAAGGCTTTGTAGAAGATTCTGATTGTTAAGCTATTAAAGAAAAGCTTTTTGAAGTATCAATGCACTCTGAGCATTGAGGCAAGAGGTACAATGAGCACCACCAGTGTACCAAAACACCGGAGCAGCTTCCAGAGCAGCCAGGGAAAACAAGTGTCCAAGCAGGTTCCTGCATGCATCATAGCACTCCAGGCAACAGCCTGCACCACTGGCAAAGCTGTGGTGATACAGCGAGCCCTTCCTTGCCAGGCACAGTCAGGAAGAAATTATGAGGATACAGAATTTTAATGTACATATACAGACACATATACATGTTCATATGCTTGCTGGAAAGAGTATAGGAATCACAGGAATGCTGCTTTTTGTTTAATGCAGCAACTGCAGGATCAAGCCTGGAATGGAAGTTATTGAAAAGTATCTTGTCCTAAAGATCCCAGAATAAGAAGTGACTTATACAGAAAAAATTTAAATTTGTTTTCTGTGCATAGCAAAACTGAAAAATAAAAGTGGCAATTCCTTCCCTTCTACTACAGACCACACCATGCATGAGAAGTGTTTCAAATACAATATATCTAAAACTGCTCCAGATATCTTCCTCTGACCCTCCCCACAAGTTTTCTCAATAGAATCAAACATTTTTTTGTTGTTAAAACCCAAGCTCAACCAAAATGTAGCCTGAGTAAAAGGCCACTTCACTCCCACTGCAGTGGTCATAGGAGGGGTTGCCCAGAAATCAGAGTGTGCTGAAACAGTGCAGCCTGCTCTCAGCTGTGATGTCTCCTAGTCAGATAACAAAACAGCTTGATTAAATACAGCTCATATTCATGGCTAAATATTGAGGACAAATAAAGGTAGTCAGATGCCACGGTTGGCTTTGACTTCACCACGTGGAAATGTTAATTCATGCTTAATTCTTGCTTCCCACACTATTGTCAGTTCTCCTTCTTTGTTCTTGAAGTCCAACTTCCCAAACTCCTCTGAACGTAAACTGCCACTGACAATAGGAAGAAGTAAAATGATGTGATTCCACCAGCAAACAACTCCAGTTTCAGTTCCATTTCAGAATCCCAGTTAAATGAATTCCTCCTATTTCCAAGTCTTCAAATGCAATTGCCTGAAGGAGCTCTGCAGATGTTATTCTCTGTGCTCCAAGCCCTGCTCTCTCTATTACTCTAATGGGTATCTTCCTCCTCTCTGCAACTTGCTGCAAAACCCAGGCAGTGCTGGGGTGAGGAACTCCTCCTCCTCCTCCAAAAACCACACCAGGAGCAGCTTTCTAGGAATTAGCACTCAGTTCCTGCTCAAATGTCTGTAGCATCCACCTCTGAAAATTACCTTAAGGAGGAGGTGGCAAAAAATGTCATTTGTTTCTCAAGGCTTTTATGACAAAAGACTAAAGATACCAATTTTTATTCTGTCCTGGGTTTTTGGCTGCCTTGCCCTTTGAGATCTCCAGCTTTGCTGGCTGGCAGATAGCATAGGAAAAACAGGAGGGTAACAGTGGCAATAAGGCTGATCTCTGAACAATCAGAGGGCAGGGGGTTCTAATCAAACTACTTCTTTCTCCTACTGAACTCTAATTCTTAATAATAGGAGAACTTACTCTGGGCTAAATTCAGCAGTCACAACTTTATCAAAAGCCAAAGGGTTTTTATTTCATGAGTTTCTTGTAGGAATTATGAAGCTTCATAACTCTGATTAAAAAAAAAAAAAAAAAAACCAAAAAACAAAAAACCCCCAAACTTTTGTTCATTTTACTGGGAATTTCTGACCTGAAATACAAACTTGAGACTCTGAAGGACACTGCATTGATTCTTGGATCTTCCTGCCCAGAGCTCCCTGCAGGATCATGGCTCTCATTTCAAAGTGATAGAAAGAGAGTTCTGTCTTCTAGGACCTAGTTTTATTCACTTCAAAGCAAAAGGTGTGTCTTCCCAAGCTTATCTTTTAAAAGTTTCTCTCTGTTACTAGTTACACTTCTTCTCTTTTATTCTCTCTAGGGTCTTTTCTCTGCCACTTAAAAATGGATCAATTCAGCCAATGCTGTGACACTCGTATGAAGTAAAAATGCCAACTACAGATGTCACTTGCCTTGTTTATTTAGTCATCCTGTGACTACAGATTTGGTGAGGTTTGCTTATGAAACAGTTTACAAGAATAATCTTCAATACTGGAATCTGATCCATCCATGCAGACTCCACTGACTTCACTGGGTCTGTGGGGCTGATCAAATTGCAGGATCAGTTCCTCCATTTGTACTGAACTCTGCCAGATTGTAAATAACACATTGGAAAAGAAATCAAACCTACCCCTCAGTGTACAACAGATTATTCTAACATGACAGATACAGACTGGATGTAGCCATGGCATGCCCTGGTTACGCTGTCCTTGGCCTGCATTGGTTTGTTAAAGCGTGAGCATGAAGTGTAGAGCAGGGTGAAGAGGAACCAGTCAGAGAGGAGGTCATCATTAATGTGGAGCCTTGACAGTAGGAAGGGATTTGTGAAGGCAGGTTTTTCTTCTGAGGAAGAATGAATAGGAAGGAGATAAGGAAATTGCTGGAGTTAGATGGCAGGGTGAGTCTCAGGTTGGTGCCTGGGCTGCCATTGGCTTCACAGTACAGAAAAGCTAAACTCAGCACCCAGGTTGGGATGTGATGTGCAGTCAGGCAAAGGGAGGTGATTTCAGGGAGAACAAATGGCTCAAATTTTAAAAACTCAGATTTTTCCTGTTTTATTTTATATTAATTTTCATTTTAACACAGTAGTTTCCTTGACACTTTGCCTAGCAGCACTAACACCTGGCAGAAAAAATTGCATTTTGTTTAGCAGAGACAGTACCTGCCTATCTCTGTGTCCCTTTCCTGCAATCAAAGCAGAGAAATACATTTGTGGACACACAACTAATGCCTCTAGAGGGCAAAGCCAACTTAAATGTGTGCTGTGGTCTTCTGGGTCAGCAGTTTGGTTCTTGGCAGAGCAGGTGTCACAGATGTGACACAGGTGTGACAAAGACAAGAACTGAAGCTCCGTCTCTTAAGTCTCAGTGTGGTACTTTAACTAGAAAGTTTCTGTTCTTGTGTTCAAGAACTCTCTGGCAAAATGCACAGAAATTCTTTGGTATTCTCAGTTGAATAGAAAAGTGGCCAAATGCCATTACAGGTGATCCTTGCTTTTAATGTCAAAAATTAAAAAAAAAAATTAAAAATTCTTAGCAGCAGGGTGATCCATTGCTATGCTAAATGAAGAATTCACCTCATTTTGATCCCTCTACTCTGTTGGAGTGTGCAATACAGGGATGGACAGAACATACAAACCATTATTTTTTCTAAAAAGGCCAATAACTCACTTTAATATACACACAGCTCACATTCTGGACTGGTAAAGTACCTTCCATTCCCTTTTTATTTTGGATGTCCATCGCTGTAATACTTGACTTTATACTTTACAGTGTGCAATAAAATATCATGAGAAAAAAGAATCATTGGACTTTTCAAAGATGGTAAACAGAGACTGATCACCCCCTACCAGCTTTGGTGTAAACATTCAAGTTTTCAGCAAAACAGACCTGGTTTTATTGTGAGAATTAAAGTTTATCAGTTCTTTTTTTTGAATAATTATGACATTATATGTCTCGATTGCTTGTGAAAGCCATATAAAAATTTTGGCTTTGAAAAACTACTAAGAAATGTACTTTAAATTATGTAAATCTTTGAAGTGTGGTGTATTCAGTTGTAATGGGTTCACCACCTTTTATTACTAAGGAATAAGGATTTATATCTCTCCTTAAAATATAATGTTTGTGTGATCAAAGAGAAATCATCAAACCAAAGATCTCTGTATTGAGAATATCCCTGAAAATGCTGTAATTATGTATTTTACCCTAGTTTTCTGAGGGAACAAAGCTTAGGTTACTGTGCTGTCTGCCTGTCCATCAGTCTCAAGAAAACCACCAATCAGTAAAGGGGCAGACAACTGAAGTGGGAAATACCTGCATACTTTGTGGAAATTCCTGGCACATTAAAGAACCATGGAATTATTGCAGCTTGGAGCAACTGTCAGAGGTCACTGAGTCCAGCCCTTGCTCAGAGAAAGACTGGGGTTATTCGGAGCCATTTGCCACTGGAAAGAAAAGCCATAAAAGACTGAGGTTATTGCAGGATATTGAGTGCTACAAAACGCAGAAAATACATTTACAGGGCATGAAACTCCATCCATCCCACTACTTGTGGAACAAGTTGCTATAGCTAAATCCATACACTGCAGTCAAACAAATAACCTAGTTTTCCCAGCTCATTTTGAACCTTTAACAGCATTTTATGGCTTTTGCCTGTTGGCTTCCTGTCTCATGTGCTGCAGGAGGCTTGTGATTGTTTCTTTCCCCACACTCAGCTTGAAGGAGTTTGCAAGAGCCACTGATCACCTGCTTCAGCTGGAAAGGTCCTGGTTTGCAATTCTGTTGATCCAGAGCACCGGGGACAATGGATATGATTCTTTGGGTCCCTAAATAAAGGTTCTTTTTACTCTTTCCAGGTACAAACCAACCCAGGCAGCACAGGCAATGGGGCAAAGCATTAGAACAATGGAATGAGGGGCTTTTGGCCACCATGAGAGAATTCAAACTACTTTTATCACTGTGGCAGCAAGTGTCTGATTGTGCATATGTGAGATGGAGGAGAAAAACTATGAGGGACCAGAAGAGGCTGCCTGAGTGGGGCACACTCAGTGGCATGAGCGTGTGTCAGAGCCTGCTGGCACAGAGGCACATCTGCATTCATGGATATTCATCCACAAACATAGCAGAATCAGCTGCAGAAGCAGCAACCCCAGTTCTGCTGGTTTAGTGCATCTGTATTAAGGGTGTGTGCTGCTGTAATTGCCCTTCTGTCATTACATGGCTATACATCTTCTTAATTACAGACACAGCCACCTGCACACATCATGGAGCACCATCCGTGGTGCTGGAAATGAGCTCTGCACTGGCCAGGAGAGGCCATTGCTAGGCTGGAGCCAGGGCAGCAAATGGAGCCAAGTGGGAAGCAAGGTTTCCTGCAGCAGGGAGAAACAAGCAGGCTGGCAGAAACACGCCTGGTCTGCCTGATGCTGCCACGGGCACAGGATGGGCTGAGCACCCTCCTCCTTTCCTCCAGTTTTCTGCAGTTCCCTCCCACAGTTTCCCAAGCTGTGGCCATCAGGCCCTGCTGAGGACAGGACAGGATGAGCCTCTCTGGCTCTGCCATGGTCAGCACCTCTCTCCTGGAGGGCAGAGGCACAGGGAGACACGGGGCTCTCTCTGGGTCCTGAAGGCTCAGCCTGGGGCACAAACACGGGCTTGTGAGTGTTTGAAAAATAAACAGCCCGACTTGGGTTTATTTTTACATTTCAGGGAGGCTGGGGAGCAGGTCAGCCTCGCAAAACAAAGCCCATCTCTTCAATGGCATTTTAAAGACACTAGCACCTCTAACTCCATCTCATTAGGATGAGTAACGGGGAGGGAATGCGGAGAGGCTGCAGCCAGCCCCAGCCCTCCTGACCCGGGCACAGACACGGGGGATCCCCTTTGCCTGCTGCCCCATGGCCTGGATGAGGGAGATGAAATCCCCTTTGCCTGCTGCCCCATGGCCTGGATGGGGGAGATGAAATCCCCTTTGCCGGCTGCCCCATGCCTGGATGGGGGCGATGAAATCCCCTTTGCCTGCTGCCCCATGCCTGGATGGGGGAGATG